>VCJK01001554.1:33954-48811 GCA_024139485.1 Backusella psychrophila | reverse complement strand
CAAGCCCTTTCCGATTTTTTTTTTTTTTTTGAAACTCGGGAACGAATATCATTGGAAAGCTTAAAAACCTTGTGTGAAATTGTGATGTATTTTTTAAAGTGTAGGCACCGAATTTCAAACTCTCGGCTGACTGTAATATTGCGTATGATGCCTCTTGTATTGCTAATTGTGAGTTTGTCACTTATTTTAAGGGTGTTCATTACTCAGAACCCCAAATTTAATCATGTAAAATTTCAAGTCAGTCAGAGTTTATGTTCGAGGTGACTGTATATCCGAAAACATAAATGTGGTGGACAGATCAAAGGCAAACAAGGCTTAATCCTTATTTTTAACAAACGAATGACATGCTGTATAATTCTGGCGAATCATGCAAGGAAAGAAATCCTCTTACGGAAATACATTTGAACGAGTTTTTTTTTTCTTTTTTTCTCACAGACCTTTATTTTATACAAAACTATTCAATAAGTATATAAGGAAAATCAAGGAATATTTGTACAAGATGGGCTGTACCATTTTACCGAGATCAAAAGGAAAGACCTATATAAGAGTCTCTCATGATTTCATTTATAATTATTTATTTCTTCTTCTCCAATATTCTATACTCAATTTAAAAAATGTCCAAAAGGGCTATTCGTATTGCAAACTGTTCAGGTGCCATCAGCGATCCTGGTCGTTATATGCTAGAACAAGCCAGAGAAGGGCCTGTTGATGCTATCACTGGAGATTATTTGGCCGAGTTTAACTTGGCGACAAATGCTGAGGCAATGAAACTAGGAAATCACCCCGGCTATGAAAAAACAGGTCTTGACGGTTTTATGCTTGCGTTGGATGTGCTTCACGAAAAGAAAATTAAAGTTGTGGTTAATGCAGGCGGACTTAATCCAAAGGGGCTAGCAGAAAAGGTACAATCCCTTTTGGATAAAAAACAGTATGATGATGTGGTTGCTTGGGTAGAAGGTGACAATTTGATGGATCGATTGAATGATATCGCTGCAGCGGAAACCGTGAATCATCTGGATGTAAGCAATGAGAGCATTGGGACCACTCAAATTCATCAGACGTTACAGGACGTGATTAAGACAAAGCATGTTGTTTCAGCCAATGCATACATTGGCGCCCGAGGTATAACCAAGGCACTCCAAGAAGGAGCCCAGTATGTTATCTGTGGTCGTTGTACTGATGCAAGTCCTGTTATTGGATTATCTGCTTGGTGGCATAACTGGTCATGGGAAGATTATGATAGACTTGCTGGTGCTCTTATTGCTGGACATCTTATTGAATGCTCTGCTTATGTTACCGGTGGTAATTTTTCTGGTGCTGCCGATCTTCCTTTTGAGGACATAATGAATATTGGCTGCGGTATTGCTGAAGTTTCTGAGGATGGTACTTGTATCATTACAAAGCATGAAACGTTAAAAGGCATAGTTAATGAAAACACTGTTCGATGCCAGCTGCTCTATGAATTGCAAGGCAACATATACCTCAATCCAGATGTGATTGCAGATATAAAGCACATCAAGGTGAATCAGATAGAAAAGAATCGTGTTAAAGTGTCAAACGTGGCCGGATCTGCTCCTCCTCCAACCACAAAATTAGCTGTATTTTATCGTGGAGGATTTACATTCGAGTTTTATGCTGGTGCCACTGGATTAGACGTTGATAACAAGGTGAAAATTCTGCAAACCCAATTGACAAGAGGACTAGAAAAATTCAATGCACAAGATAAAGTATTTTTGGACGTCCAGGTTTATGGAAAAGCCCAGGTGAATGCAGACAGTCAGCTAGCATCTACTAGTATCATCAGAGTCTATTTTCAGGCAGAGACAATGGATAAACTACTTCTAGGAATGAAGGCCATTGGAGAAATGGGATTACAACATTTTGCAGGTTACCAACAAAGTTTGCATCGAGGCTCCTTTACCCCTCAGCCCATCGTTACGTATTTCCCTGGATTGGTCAAGCAATCTTTTATTCAAGAAAAAGTCCACTTTATCAGATCCAATCTTCAAATAGATATTGAAAGTGTTTTAAATACAACCAAGTCTATCCCAAAAAATACCAATGAACCCACTACGACGAATGGCACTGATACTTCAAAGTTCGGACCCACTACTGAAGCACCTCTAGGAAGTATCGCCTACACGCGCTCTGGTGACAAGGGAGGCAATGCTAATGTTGGTATTTTTGTACATTCAGATGAACGGTTTGATTGGTTACGCAGCTATTTGACAACTTCTGTTTTCTGTGATCTCCTTGGAAAAGATTATAATGGCTACTGGGTGGAGCGAGTCGAACTACGAGAAATTAAAGCTGTCCATTTTGTTGTGTATGGCATTCTTGGAGATGGTGTAAGCTCCTCTAGTAAACTTGATAACTTTGCCAAGTCCTTTGGTGAATATGTTAGACAGCGATGGGTTCCTATTCCAGACCAATTTCTGAAACATAATACTTTTGTTGCAAAGTACTGATTTAACGTCATCATTTTATATTCCCTATTATTATTTATTATTATTATTATAGTTATAGTTATTAAATAAATATGTCTATGCCAATACCACTATTCCTTTTATTATTATTATTATTATCGTAGACAGGAAACATTACGGGAATAGATACAGTTATTTGTAAAAAATAAATAGCGGCGCATATAGATTTTCCCCCCTTTTCCCAAGTATTTTTTAGCTGTTCAAATCCCCATCGATTAAGAATCAGTGTAAAGCGCCAAAGATATTCTATCAACAATTCAGTGAGATTTCATATTCATTGTTTGTTCTTCAGAGTCTCACAAACTTTTATATATGTAATTTATTAAATTAATAATAATTAATGTGTGGAAAATATAACTAAGGAGTAACTTCATTAGTAGAGATGAACTGTGCGAGAAGGGAGAAATAATACCCTTTTTTCTTACACTTTTCGTAAAGAAATAGTCATTTTCTTTTATTTTCAAAATTTGATACGTATAAACCAGGTTTATACAAGTATTGTTATTTGTGTATTTAATTCATCATGTATATCTAATTCTTTATCACGGATCTCGCCTATTTGTAGATCTGTTAAAAAATGGGCGTGATCGAAACAATCGAATTTCCCATGCAAGTTCGATCCATTGATTTTTTTTTTCTCACAGACCATCATTTTGCACTAAACCATTTAATATTATCGTATTAAATCTGCACATTGGTATATGTCTCAAGAAATTAATATTATGTAATTTTTGAAACTCTGAGAGTTATATTAAAATAATACTTGGCTGTATTGTTTTTCCGAAAATAACAAGAGTACATATATGTACATACACGCATATATATCTGCATATATTTGGCTTTCTTTCCCTTCTTTTTTTTATTTATTTTATTCTCTCAACAATGTCTACTAGAGCCATTCGTATTGCAAACTGTTCAGGTGCCATCAGCGATCCTGGTCGTTATATGCTAGAACAAGCCAGAGAAGGGCCTGTTGATGCTATCACTGGAGATTATTTGGCCGAGTTTAACTTGGCGACAAATGCTGAGGCAATGAAACTAGGAAATCACCCCGGCTATGAAAAAACAGGTCTTGACGGTTTTATGCTTGCGTTGGATGTGCTTCACGAAAAGAAAATTAAAGTTGTGGTTAATGCAGGCGGACTTAATCCAAAGGGGCTAGCAGAAAAGATACAATCCCTCTTGGATGAAAAACAGTATGATGATGTGGTTGCTTGGGTAGAAGGTGATAACTTGATGGATCGATTAAATGATATTGCGGCTGCAGAAACAGGAAATCATTTAGATGCAAATAATAAAAATGTTGAAACACCTCAATCACAAAAAACTCTACAGGAAGTGGTCAACAATAAACAAGTTGTTTCAGCCAATGCATACATTGGCGCCCGAGGTATAACCAAGGCACTCCAAGAAGGAGCCCAGTATGTTATCTGTGGTCGTTGTACTGATGCAAGTCCTGTTATTGGATTATCTGCTTGGTGGCATAACTGGTCATGGGAAGATTATGATAGACTTGCTGGTGCTCTTATTGCTGGACATCTTATTGAATGCTCTGCTTATGTTACCGGTGGTAATTTCTCTGGTGCTGCCGATCTCCCCTTCGAAGATATCATGGACATTGGTTATGGTATTGCTGAAATTTCTCAGGATGGTACTGCCATTATCACCAAACACGAAAGTTTAAAAGGTGTGGTGAACGAAGATACCGTTCGATGTCAATTACTTTATGAATTACAAGGTAACATTTATCTCAACTCGGACGTGATTGCAGATATAAAGCACATCAAGGTGAATCAGGTTGAAACGAATCGTGTTCAAGTGTCGAATGTGGCCGGATCCGCTCCTCCTTCAACTACAAAATTAGCCGTTTTTTATCGTGGTGGATTTACGTTTGAGTACTTTGTTGGTGCTACTGGATTGGATATTGATCACAAAATTAAAATATTGGAAGCCCAATTGACTCGAAGACTGAAAAGATTCAATGCTCAAGATAAGGTTTACATGGAAATCCAGACTTATGGTAAAGCCCAGGCGAATGCAACTAATCAGCTGGCTTCAACTACCATTACAAGAATTTACTTTCAGGCTGAAGAAAAAGATGATTTGCGTCTTGCAATAAAGGCGATTGGCGATATTGGATTACAGCACTTTGCAGGCAAACATGGTAGTCTTCATAAAGGAAGCTACGCACCTCAACCCATTGTTACGTACTTTCCTGCATTAATTGAGCAATCTATAATACAAGAAAAAGTCCACTTTGTGAAATCTGGTCATGTTCTTCATGCTGAAGGTGTTTCCAAGACGATTGACGTTATTCCAAGAAATTTAAATGAATCCACTACGACGAACGGGGTTGATATCTCAAAATTCGGACCTACTACTGAGGCACCTCTAGGGCGAATTGCCTACACCCGCTCTGGTGACAAGGGTGGTAATGCTAATGTTGGAATTTTTGTACATTCTGATGAAAGATATGATTGGTTACGTAGCTACATGACAACCTCTGTTTTCAGTGATCTCCTTGGAGAAGAGAAAAAAGATTATTGGGTAGAACGAGTGGAGTTTCCAGAAATTAAAGCAATACATTTTGTTGTGTATGGCATTCTGGGCGATGGTGTAAGCTCTACGAGCAGACTTGACAACTTTGCAAAATCATTTGGTGAATATGTTCGACAGAAATGGATTCCTATTCCTGATAAATTTTTAGAGTACAATACTTTTGCTGCTCATCTATAAACATTAAATTCAATAAAAAAAAAAGGATAATTGTTTTCCCGTTACTGAGACTGTGAAACTTGATGACGTTCAAAGAAAAAAAACGCGTTTTAAGTTGTGCATGCGTGTTCTCCATAATTTTTCATTTCTTTGGTTTTTATTTTATTTTTTCACTCTATTCTATAAAAATAAAAAAATAAAAAAAAATCAAGAACACAGAAAAAGTAAGAAAACAAGTGACAACAAAGATAAAAAAAAAAAAGAAGAAGAAGAAGAAACACTATTAACAACAATAACAACAATAAAAAAAGATACTTTGAATAAGTATGCTTATAGGTCATGAGTAGCGAATCAGACCTTTCCTTTACTTCCCCTAAAAGAGTTACCTCAAAAGCACAACAAGAGAGTTTAACTCGGATTGTGAAAGCACAAGTGACCTTACTTATTTCAAGTCTTTGTAAAGATAATTACGAGAAAAGAGCCGCTGAAATACATACCGTAAAGTATTATTATTAACATTGTTTGTTAAAAGTAGAAAAGGAAAGCAATTAACCTTTTTATACTATTTAGTTGATTGAAACCCATGGAGAAACTGTTCGTGAGCACTTGTTTCACTTTCTTCTTGCTGATATTTACAAAGACGAGCTAAACATTGAAAGCGCACCGTTTTGTCTATTAAAAGAAAATGCAGTGTTTGGCACCAAGAAAGAAAAGACAATTGCCATTGTTAGTTTTAGCCGGGCACTGGAGCAATTCTGTAAATCCGAGTCAGCCTCGAATTTAAATATCGAGCAACTGTTTAGTCATTTACAAGTCGATGGTCTCGAAAAAGTTATTTTTGCTTTAGGTTTATTTACTGATGTAGTGGCCAATTTAATAGAACAAGGTAAGAATAGCATCTGTTTTGGGTATTTATTGGGTTTACTTATCAAATATAAAAAGCAAAAACAATCTATCAGCAGAATATTCAAATGGCCATACTTATATTTTCAAGTGTTGAATCGATACCAGAAGATGTGCTTCAGCATCTCTCAATCACTATTAAAAATGCCTTGGGAACGGATGCATTGGATGCTGGATTTGAGAAAACACAAATGCTTATGACAATAGCGGCCAATCACACTTCAGACAACGAGTTGGAAGCAGCGTTCCAACAATTAATTCGCATGAAGAGTAACGATGAGTCAAATGATACGAGTGCCACCCAAATGAACCTCTTAAAGGCCAGCATTATCGAAATGTACACCACAAATCCATCAAACGTTACACAGATATTACATTTGACAGAGGAATTAAAGGTGAGTTTGTTTGAAAAGAGAGAGACACGCATCCGTACTTGATGTAACCTTTGTTTTTAGGTGTTTCCTTCCATTCTAGAAATATTGCCTTTTGATCTTGCATTGGATTTGGCCTCGCAAAGTGATTTTCAATTAGCACCTTGGCTCGAAACAAAATTACAACAAGAAGGAAACATGGATCAATGTTTGGAATTCTTAAATAAAAAGATAACGCTAGAATTGACATTCGAAGAACTTGCCCCCGAAAATATGCCCTTGAGATTATCAATGAATGTGGTTCAAGTGTTTCTAGCTGTACTTTCATCGAGGTGAGTCATCCTATTGAGAATATGGAGTAGAATGGTTATTCATGTAAAACATAATTACTTTAATAGTGTCCATACCCCTGAGAGAATCGAACGTCTACAAGTAATTGAAAGTCAGTGTAAACAGGCTTATCCTCAACTGGCAAATATCAAAGAAAAAGGAATTGGTGAAACGGGAATAACATTCAAACCTGATATTGAAAATGAAGCCAATTCATACTACGAAGGAATATACAATGGTAATCTGTCTGTCGATACCATGATTCAATTGCTTCAAAAACTACATCAATCACAAGACCCTCGTGATCAGGAAGTGTTTGCCTGCATGATCCACAACTTGTTTGATGAATATCTATTTTTCCCAAAATATCCCGAAAAAGAACTTTCCATCACCAGTGTTCTGTTTGGGTCTTTGATACAGCATAAGCTGGTTGCTTACGTTCCTTTGGGTATTGCTCTCCGCTGCGTTTTAGAGTCTCTTCGTAATCCTCCTGGTTCAAAGATGTTCAATTTTGGTGTTCAGGCATTGCAGCAATTTAAAGATCGGTTGAATGAGTGGACCCAGTACTGTACGCATATATTACAAATACCTGACTTTGCACAGGCACAGCCGGAACTTGCCTCATTTATTCAAAATGCAATCAACCAGAAAATGCATTCCTCAGATCAACCCAACAGCCAACAGCCACTTGGGCTCGATAAAACGAATATTATTACCACTAATAACAATCAAGTCAACGACATTCCTATACACCCAACATTCAAGAGCATGAACTTGCCAAAACTCCCTACATCAGAAGAAGAGCAGATCATCTATACCGATCCAGCAGAGCCAATCCAAGCAAAAATGCTTTTTATTGTGAATAACGTGGCTCATAACAATGTGGAAACTAAAGTTCCTGATCTTCAACTACTATTAAAGCCTACTGCTTACAAGTGGTTCAGCAGTTATCTTGTGGCTAGTCGAGTCTCGTTGGAAATAAATCAACAACCTCTTTACTTGCTTGTTTTGGATTCACTCAATTCAAAGCTGCTCTTTACTCGTGTTATCTACGAGACTTTTTGTAATATTCAGATACTTTTGAATTCCGAAAAAACAGTTTCGTCATCATCGGAACGTACATTGTTGAAGAACCTGGGATCATGGCTTGGAAGGTTAACATTGGGTAAAAATAAGCCCATCAAACAAAGTCATATTTCTTTCAAGGTATATATAGATTTCTTGAGACATCTAAAGACGCTAATTTTGTTTTAAATCTGTGTTTAGGATCTGCTATTAGAAGGATATGACTCAAATCGTTTGATTGTTGTGATTCCATTTGTCTGTAAAGTACTAGAACAATGTTCAGAAAGTAAAGTATTTAGACCGCCAAATCCTTGGCTTATGGCGATTCTCAAGTTACTTGTGGAGCTTTATGATTCTGCCGATTTAAAACTAAATTTGAAGTTTGAAATTGAAGTTTTATGCAAGGGTTTGTCTATTGAATTGAAAGGTAAGTTGAAAAATGGCTATAAGCTACAAAATGAATGAATGTGTGGTTTTCTAATCGAATATGCATGTGTGTGTGTGTGTGTATGTGTTTTAGATATCAAACCTACATCAATTTTAAATAATAGACGATTAATTACTGCTCGTGAAGCTCAAATAGCTCAAGCAAGACAGGATGTTCAGACAGCAGCTGCGCTGAAAGGAGCCCAACCAGGACAGGGTCCTTTTGCAGCTAAACCATTATCCGATAGTAAATTATTTGGCCATAGTGATGTTACTGGAGGCGGAGAGGGTGAAAGTAGCGAAACTCAAATGGCCAACCTTGCGCCTTTTATTAATTTCAATTCACAAATATCCCTCTACACAACCCAGCCTGGTATTAAACGATGGGTACTTCAGGCATTTGCAGATGCGCTGAGTGAAATAGTTGGACCTGTAGTTGAACGTGCAGTTGCAATCGCCGTCGTATCTACACGCGATCTAGTGACAAAGGACTTTATTACTGAAGCAGATGAGAATCGAATTAGAAGTTCAGCCCAACTTATGGCCCAGAACTTGGCAGCTAGTCTTGCTACTGTGACTAGTAAAGAACCTTTAAGAATGAATATTGCATCCAAATTACGGACTCTATTCATATCACATGGCTTGAATGAGGTAGATGGAAAGGGAAATATATAAGAGTAGCACCGATATCTAATATTTCTTTATAGAATACTGCAGAGCAAGCTGCCATTTTAACTTTAGCCGACAATTTAGATGTTGCATGTGCCATCATTGAAAAGGCAGCAGTTGAAAAAGCGACGATTGAAATTGATGATGCCATGACTCATGCCTATACCATTCGTAAAAAATACCGTGAACAAAGATCCAATTCACCTTTTGTCGATATGGATGCTTATCCTATGGCAGGTTACCCAAAGTCCCTTCCGCCAATGCTTATTCCTAAGCCTGGTGGACTTCAGCCTGCTCAATTGAACATTTACAAAGATTTTACAAGAATTCCACTATCCATGCCCGGAACACCTGGTCAGAGTAATCCTCCAATCCGTGGAGAAGGACCCATGAATTATGGATACAATAACAATATCAATAGTCCTATTTCAAAAAATGCTGGTTTTGATGGTCAAATGTATCCACAGCAGCAACAACAACAGCAACAACAGCAACAACAACAGCAGCAGCAACAACAGCAACAACAGCAGCAACAGCAACAACAGCAAATGAGTGCACATATTATATTGGAAAGATTCTCACAATTTATGATTGAATTGGACAGACAACTAAACCAAACAAACGTCAGCCATGTGAACGCATTACCAGCACAGCATGATATTCGTATTATTGTTCGTCAAATACCTATGCTTGCTGTATCAAGTTTTGACAAGACCGAGACGGCCAGAACATTTGCCCAAGATGTTGTTCAGCTACTTTACAAGAGTGAAAAGCCATTATCGATCCAGGTTTATGTTGTACTTTTGGAACATTTGTGTAAAGTATCGCCCAATGTTGGTACACTGGTAACGTCTTGGTTGACACATGCAGATGATGAACGAAAGTACAATGTGCCAGTGACAGTAGCGTTGATATTAGCTGGACTTATCAACTTGCCAGAAATGGATCAGGAATTGGCTATCCTCATTGAAAGTGGTCGTGTAAGTGCTATTGAATTTGCTGCACAGTTAATTAAGGCATGTGTATATCAAAAACATCCAATCGCCGCTCGCCAAGAATTTACGGCCTCCATTGAGGCGCTTATGACATTGCGTGGAAAAGTACCAGAGTCTGTTCTTTTACTTATGGATGACATGCGCAAGTCTTCAGTTTCATTAGCGCAAGGACAACTACAAGCGCAAGGACAACTACAAGCGCAAGGACAACTACAAGCGCAAGTACAAACGCAAGCACAAGGATCACCATGGGAGCCAAATGTGAACAACAACACTATGTCTGATAAAGATAGAATGTTGGATCATGCTCAATCCTTGTTTGCTTCGTGGGTTCGATTCTATCAACAGGCTTCCTTCTCTAACCAGGCCCTCATGAATTATGTTGAAAGCATCTATAGCCAGAATGTCTTTAAAGTAAATAATGGAGCCGCTCTCTTTTATCGTGTATGTATTGAAGCGTCTATTGAGCACGCCATCAAATTCAAGTCAAAATATGACCCATCCACCTCTAGAGCAGCATACCAGCCTATCGATGCCTTCTCCAAGCTGCTTGTGAATTTGATTCAACTTCCAGAAATAACAAATCAGGGACAGCAGGTACAACACTTTGCCCAAGCCCTTTCTGCCATTGTAACGTGCATCAATCAGCTTCACTCAACACAGGGTCAGCATTTTGATCAGAGACCTTTCCTTCGTATGTTTACAAGTATACTGAGTGATCTTCATGGATCAGAGCAAGACATTCAGCCTTATTACTTTCAATTACTTTCCACTTTAGGCTCTGTATTTTTAAAATTACAACCTAGTGAATACCCAGGTTTTTCTTTTGCATGGTTACAGCTTATTTCTCACCGATTTTTTATGCCTCAACTACTATTAGGAGACAATTTAAAGGTAAACATAGATATAGAATATGTATTCAAGGGTAGTAGAGTTAATCAAATGAATCATTATTAAAAAATATATAGGGTTGGGATATGTTTCAAAAACTTTTTGTAAGTCTATTACAGTTCCTCGTCCCTTATTTACGCAACGCAGAGCTTTGGGACACCACGCGTATGCTATACCGAGGAACATTACGTGTATTACTCGTACTTTTGCATGATTTCCCCGAATTTCTCTGTGATTACCACATGAGTTTCTGTGATATGATTCCTTCGTCCTGTATTCAGTTACGTAACCTGATACTAAGTGCGTTTCCACACAACATGAGACTACCCGATCCTTTCACACCTAATCTCAAAGTCGATTTACTACCTGAAATCAACCAAATACCCCGTGTGCTTTCGGACTATACCTTGATATTGAAGCAGAACCAGATCAAGAACGAGATTGATCAGTTGATAGATGCTCCCACCAATGCAACAGAGCTTATTCTACAGAAGTTTAAACTGGAGAATAATGATTTAGAATATAACGTGCCATTAATGAATGCCACCGTTTTCTATATGGGTGTTTCCATCCTGGCAAAGGGTGTACCCGAACAAGGTGGACCAATGGAAATATACCAACGTCTATTATCAGAATTGGATTCACATGGTAAGAAAAAATGGATGATGACTTTTTGGATTTTATTTATTCAATTTTTTTTTCTTCATTTAGGACGATACCTTTTCCTGAGCGCCATCGCAAATCAGTTGCGTTATCCCAACAGTCATACACACTACTTTAGTTGTGTTCTTCTTTATCTTTTCTCTGAAAGTAAAGAGGAAGTGATAAAGGAGCAAATCACACGTGTTTTACTCGAACGTCTTATTGTGAACAGACCTCATCCATGGGGCTTGCTTATAACATTTATAGAATTGATTAAGAACCCTAGTTATAGCTTTTGGTCACATTCATTTACACGCTGTGCTGCTGATATTGAGAGGTTGTTTGAAAGCGTATCAAGGTAAGCATAGTTAAATCTTTTAGATGCGCACCTCAAGTATGTGTACTCACATTTAGCTTTTTAGATCAATCAGTCAAATCTAAACAGTAATATGTACTATAATAATCTTTGTGTTCTATTTCTCTCTCTTTTTTTTTTAATTTTTTTATTTGCATATATACATATACGATGCCTACTTTTTTTTTCTTCTTCTCCTTCTTTGTATCATATATAGAATAAACATATCAATAGTTTTAACGTTAGTTTCTCTCTCAATGATGGGTATTTTTAAATTTCAATTAATCAGTGCATATTTTTATTTGACAGAATAATAAAAAGAATCAGTGCATAATAGGCACAAATAGCATTAAAACTAGACATACTAACCGTGATTGGCATAAAAAGGAGCATGATTGACGATATAAAAAACCAACTCCACGCTAGTTTTTCGTTTTCTACACTTTTCTATTTCTTTTCATTATGGACAAGCTTCTCCCAGAATTTTTTTACACAATATTCAATTATTTTATTTTACAAAGACGATTGCTGTGCAGACTCATTTGTAAAAATGGAAGGCTATTCTCGATGCCCACAGTTTATTTTATAGTGCTGGGGATGGACATAAATTCGATCAACTTGATAGATAATTTCATTGCATTAAAGAAACTGGAGATTCGCACTGCCCATTATCATGACCCTGTTGATATTGACCTTCTTGAACTTGTGAAGAAGTGTCTGGATACACTCGAAGAGTTGATTATTCCCGACGTCGGTCTGAAATTCTATCATTCACCTACTCAAATAAACACTTGCATCAAGAGGATGATTTTAAAAGAATTCAATCTATCAGATGGCTTGGAGAGCATTTTAGCCACCGCGTTTCCAAACCTGACTTTCTTGAAGTTGGAGTGCATAATAACACATGACTTTACGATAATGTTACTAAATCACCACATGTCTAAAGTTGACACATCTGAGGATGGCGCTGAGCCTGGCATCCACAGTGTTACTATTACAATAGCCAAAGATGAAAAGACACGCTACTATATAACGGGAGATCGCGTTATTCCTTACACTAACCCGGTCCGTCCTGTTCCCTTGGAAAAGTTGGCGAATGATCCCATGGTCAAAGTGGTGTGTGCTTCTATAAAGCGGTTTAAGTTCAAGCATCGTGGTTTTGTGTTGTAGTAATATAATAAATCGTTGTAACTTTTGCTTTTTTTTTTTTCATTCAGGATATTTTATTTTATTTATTTGGAAATATGGGTTTATCCATGAATAAGCAATGGGACTAACCATCAATATCACTGCTTGTATGAACAATTACATATATACCAAAGGATGTCCTTATAATTTTACATAGCGGAGATTTAGCCTTAGTTTTTGAACAGAGTGACAGATAAGGGTTAAAACAGGACGGCTATCAAGTTCAGTGTATGGAACAGAAACCAAAGGATCCTTTTCAAGACCAGGAAGATTAACATAAAAGCTGTTTTCTTTGGCAGTGTAAAAGAGCGGCCCATTCAATTTAGAGCTCTCTACAGAAAGGTTATAGCGTCGTCTATCATGATTTGACGAAAATGAAACGTTCAGTAAATCATTCTTTGCTAGATTGATGGTGAGGTCATCCAGGATATTTCCATAAATATTCAATGTTGTCAGTAGAGGAAAGCAACGAGAAATGATATCTGTGAGTTTCTTTCGAATAGTCGAACACTCGATGTCTAGAGAAGTGATTCCAGTTGCATGATGTGTCGAAAAATTGAATTTAAAATCAAAGTTCTTGATAGAAAAGGTTGTAAGAGTGGGTAGACATGCTTTTAGCGTTTCACTCAGGTTAATGACCATCTTTTCTTTAGTGTCCTCACCCTCCGAGTCGGAACTTGAGAATTCATCTGATGCATAACCGTCCCTTAATTCACAGGTCAATGATAAACTGGTAAGCTTCTCCATCTTGTTCAATAGGTCGATTCTGTTGAGTTTTATATTGGTCAATGACAGGTTTTTGATATATTTTGCCTGATTGGAGAGAGCGAGATTTTCAAATTCGGAAGCTGTGTTTTTGTTTGATCGAAGATCCAAGTTTTCCAATTTACAATCAATGCTATCCAACTCGTCGGGAATAGTTAAATGAAAGGGGAGGTTGTTCCACCTTAGAGTGTGCAGATAAAAGGTGTTTACTTGAAGGAGTCGAACCAAATCATTTTTTAAAGTTGTGACTATATATTCATCATCTAGTTCCTCGGTGTCAAAGTCGTCTATAGAGAGTTGATTGAGGTGGTCGTACTTTTTGGCCAAGTATTGGAGCCATGTGCTACAAAAATCACCGTCCAAATCAACGACACTTAGACTGAGCCCGGTAATTGAAGAGGCAGGCTTAACGCTAGGCGGTACCTCTATTGTGTGCACTCGTATGTTGACAAGTTGCAACACTTTAATGGATGGAATGTTTTCGTGCAGTCTTTCAAAGTAATCAGTACCATAGACGAAGTTTTGTAACTTTAATTTTTCCAAAACAGGCATATTATTTAACTGCATGATAATGTTGTCGTCTCGTCTTCGAACAGACTCACCAATCTCTAATTCAAGTGTTCTAATGTTGGCACTTAAATTCATAGAGATCATGAACGAAGTCAATTCGCAAGCGCCATATTCAGTCAGCTGTTCAATCCTAGGTTTGGAATTTATGCAATGAAACCGTCTGCTTGAAAAATCGCGTACCCCCACTCCAATTTGGTTGATTAGACAGATTTTGCGTGCATTAGGAAACAGGTTGCAGATTTTCCGTTTGTCATAATCAAAATCGAGACAGTGTTTTAAGGTAATCTCTTCCACTTGAGATGAGCGGTAAGGGAGTCTTTCAATCATATCTTTGAACATTGAATATCTAAACTCGCTGTCTATATTTATATCATAGAGTAAACTACGTGTGTCCAAAGTACGCCACCAGAGACGACAAACAAGTGTACACTTTAGCCTTTGTGATAAAGGAAGAAGGCAGAATATTCTATGTAAAACTTCAGTTGG
>VCJK01001554.1:23160-33942 GCA_024139485.1 Backusella psychrophila | reverse complement strand
AAAAAAAAAAAAAAAAAAAAAAAAAAATTAAAAAAAAAAAGGAGCAGTACAAAGGTTATCATGTTTTTTTTATTTTGAAATGATTCATCTACAGATATACACAAGAATATTTCGAGCGTCGCGTGACCCCACACGCTTTTGGAGAATGATTTAGCGAAATTAAAAATAAATAAATAAAAGCCTATTATTTAAACCAAGTCAATCTTGTAAAAGTCTAGAAACATCTGACTTATCGATCCACATTGAAGAGAAAAGGCAGGGCGCTCGCTCAATTCATCAAAAGGTATAATAATGGATTTTTTACGATAAAGATGAGGCATATTTGAGGTCGTTTTCTTGTCTTGAATAGCATAAAATCTCGTTATGTGATCCTCTGGCAGA
This sequence comes from Backusella psychrophila, assembly GCA_024139485.1. NCBI lineage: Eukaryota > Fungi > Mucoromycota > Mucoromycetes > Mucorales > Backusellaceae > Backusella > Backusella psychrophila. The sequence goes on along the minus strand of VCJK01001554.1, from coordinate 33,561 downwards.
GTTAGAGAAAGGTAGTAATCTGATTGGTTGGACCTTCCATTGATCGAAAAAGACGACAGGTGATGGTTCGGTAATAGTAACGTTAGATCTTGAGTGACACGGCCAAAAAGAGTCAGACAATTCAGCTTGGGTAAACTGGTAGAAATAATACTACAGAGTGTGTTTGTCAGATTGGTGCAAGAAATATGTAGCTTTTCAATACATGTTGAGTGATCTGTGGGAAAATTGAATTCCAGCCTAAAATCGGATATGGAAAGTGATTTGAGTGTATCGGGGCATGCTGTCAATAGAGTATTGAGATTGATTGTCATTCCTTCTCCATCGTAGCCAAATAAACAGCATGTTGCCGATAACGTTGTAAGTGCAGTCATATTTTTAAGTAACGTGATTGGATAAATGTTGATGTTTTCTAATGAAAGCTTTTGAATATGGTTGGATTGATTGGATTGGGCGAGATCCCGGAATATGGGAATGTTTTCACTGGGGTCAATGTGGAGGTGTTGGATTTTACAACCAAAATCATCAAGTGCCTTGAAAACATTGACTCCGTATGGCATGCAATTCACTCGCAAAAACTGTAGATACCTCGCATTCGCTTGTAATATAAAAAAGATGCCATATCTAAAGAGCTGATTAATATAATCAGGTCCATAGTCAGTGCACTCTAAATCAAAGAAATCAAAGTAGGTCAGAGTGGTATATTTTCTACTCATATACATGCACCAATCAAGATGAGTATCTATATCTTGGAAAGACATGACCCTGACTCGCCAAGTAAGACTTGTAATAGTAACAGCTGGTTGAATATGATGGGGTATAGCGCTCTCGACCAAATAAACTACATCCAAGCTGAAGTTTTTTACAGAGGGTAAATTTGTGTGTAGTATTTCGCATTCATCTATTGTGAGATAGCTGTCCGAAATGGTTAAATACTCCAGCGTTGGTATGTTTTTTAACTGGGGGACAACGCCACTCCTTTTCTCATATGTGGACGAGAGATGTACCTGTAGTATTTTGAGATTGGCGCATAGGTTGGCATTGATCAAAGAACGAGTCAACTCGCACTCTCCATAATCGCTTATTTCGTTCATTTTTGGTTTTATACTTGCTATTTGAGGTTGTTTGGTACATAATGTATTGTTCTCGCCAGTGTCAATCAATCTGACGAGTCGCAGGTTGGGAAAAAGAGCACAAAGAATGGTTTTATCATACTGTTTGCTAAAGCAATGCGATAGGGTTATTTCTTGAACATGGGATGCCCTAGAAGGTAGTTGCTCTATCATGGCGATGAACTTGTCATACATTTCTTCTCTGGATATCTCGATATTATAGAGAAGACTACAGGTATGTAAGGTATGCCACCATGGACTACATACAAGCATGCATTCTAGTCGTTGAAACAAAGGGAGGCGAATAAATATTTGATGCAAAACCTCAGTAGGAAGCCCAGTCATAAGTATAAATAGATATATAAAAAAAAAAGAGAGAATAAATCAAAATTTAAAATCACATTGGAATAACTAATATATATATCGAATACGGAATTACATTGGTTACTGAAAATCGAAATAATTTGCATGAAAAGGAAAATAAAAAACAGAACAAAGGAAAATGCCTGTCCTTCTGTATCTGAACATCATGTTTTCCTTTTACTATTTACCATTACTAATATCAATATTATTATTCTTATTATTATAAACATCCTTTATACCAATAGACTACCAACATATTCATAGGATAGATAAGAGAGGTTTCGTAGCTTACAAAAGATTGGGGAGCGATTTAAAGACCAGATAATTAATTTCTTGTGCATTTTAAGCCTTAAGCATGAGATAATGAATTATGTACATCGTTGTTCTAATTCGAAAAGAGATTCGTATCATTTCTATTTGGTAGTGGAAATAAACTCATCTCTGTGACTTGACATTAGCAGCATAAATTTATCCTGCAAGGCACATCTTTCAGACAAAAATTACCATTTTAGGGATAAGAAAATAGACTTTTGGTGACATGACATGAGAAAACTGAATTTTATTTCGTGTGAATCCAAGTAATGCGTCTCTATAATGATTCCCATCATCAAGAACGTTATCTATTGTGTTAAATCCACAGGGTAATAGCGCCAACGTGCAGCGGTGATGGACCCACATTCGAGTGAAAAGACAGGCTTCCAACCCAGTTTCTTGAAGGGAATAGAAACCACCTTTTGAAGACAATGTGGAAAAATAACCGTCTCAGGTTTATTGTGTCCTATTGTGTAATAGCGGGGCCCTTTATGCCGGTCACTCGTCACGGAAAGATAGTGGTTATTTTGACTGCCAGGGCCAGAGATAAAAAAGTGGGATAAATGGTGATTTGGTAGCGACAGCGTTAAATCGGTTTGCACATTGCCAGAGAGAGACAGGCTTGTCAGTTTTGGAAAGTAAGCTGATATCGCTTTAATAATATCTTCATTGATGACACAGCAGGCAACGTAGACGGATTCAACAGAGGTTGTATGTGTGGCTGTATCTTTGAAATCCAACCCAAAATCAGAAATGTTGAGGACTTTGACTGTGGATGGGAGATTGTCCAATAAGTCTGTCAAGTTGATTCGAAGCAGTTCATCCGGGCCCAAATCGCCTGCAAGAGACAAAGTCGAAAGGGCCTTAAAATGGTGTATTAGTGTGACATCTTTAATTGTGATATTTGTAAGGGATAAAGTGGTGATTGAATTGGCCAGATTGGATTGACCAAGATCTTCAAACATTTTAATGGTTAATATTGGGTCCACTTCCAACTGTTCAAGCCTGCAGCCAAACTGAGCCAGTTGCTCAAAAATATTAACTCCCGTCGGCATGTAATTGAGCTCCATCCATTTCAGATGCTGTGCATTTACTTGCAAGAAGGGTAAAACAGCTTCACTAAACACTTGATCCACAAACTCTTGCTCCTCTTCATCGCTCTCGATATCCAAAAGCGAGATTTTGTTCAAGTTGGTGTACTTTTTGCACACGTATCGAGACCATTCGCAATAAGTGTCGATTCGATCATCATTATACACCGAAAAATGCCAATGAATTGATGTAATGGACGTTGCAGGCTCAACCCTGTTCACGTTGAGTTGCTGGTCTTCTTGGACCCATTCAAAAAAGTCGAAATCCCAGGGTATTAGCTTTATGTTGTCGAGTTTAAAATGTTTAATTGATGGTAAATTTGCATGCAGGATTTCGCAGTCAGTCACTCTGAGATAGCCCGAGGCTAGGGCCAGTTCTTCCAAAGATGGCAAGTGCTTTAAACCAGAGATAATGCGATCATTTTCTTTCTCATCGAACGAGAGGTCCAGTTCAAGCGATTTAATCGTCGACCCCAAATTCGAGCTGATTAAATGAAGAATTAAATTGCAATCTCCATAATCCGTAATGTGCTCAATTTTAGTGCTCGTTGATTCTGTTTGTAAAGGCTTGCGGTATACGCTGAGGTTTCTTTCTCCACGTGCAGTCCTAAGATTCACCGTTCGTACATTGCGAAATATATCAGGTATAGAACGTCTGTCGTAGCGACGGTGGATACAATACGATAGTTCGAGATATTCTACTTGGCTTGCACGAGATGGGAAGCGTTCAATCATGGCATTAAACTTTTGAAAGCTCTCTGTGTTGTGTATGCTGACATTGTGAAGTAAACTCCGTTTATCCAAGGTATGTCTCCATTGTCGACAAACAAGCATGCATTCTAGCCTTTGTAACAAAGGTAGTTGAATGAAGATTTCATGTAAAACTTCGGCTGGTAAAATACTCATATATAAAGAGAGAGAGAGAGAGAGTTAAATTCAAAAAAGAAGCAAGTAATATGTAATTGAATTGGGCTTAATAACGCCTATTTCTCAAGCACAAGTCACAATAGATTGAATGATGTGATATAGGTAACTTTTGGCAGGTACTTAAACTCAGAACATCTCTAATCGGCTGATATCGCAATGCACACAACGAGACATTGGTTATCAAATCACTGCCCAATGAAATGACTCCCTTATATTTGGGATTTATATGAATCGCAAAAAAGTAGATGTATAATACTATACAAATATATATTATGATGGTACAAGTTATGCGTTGGACACTTTATTTTACTTTTGTTTTTTTTTCTCTCTTTTCTTTACAATGGTTTCTTTTTTTTTTTGTATTGTTTGAAAACTAGGTGTTTTCTATCCTTCCATTTATTATTCACCAAGTTGAGGACCCTTCAATGAAGTTCTACCAGCACGCATCATTTCATCGACCAACAACAAGTTGCTAGCAATGACAGAACAAGAGTGAAGCATATGGCGATGAACACGGTAGTTGTTCCAGACACCTTCAATCTGTGGATCCATTGTTTCGCCAGTCTTCAAGTCGACACCAACAGCATGGCCATCCATGTGTTCATCTTGTAAAGCAACAATGACATCCTGTGCGTCAAAACCGGCATTCTGAGCAAGGACCTTGGGGATAACCAACATGGCATCTGCAAAGGCCTGGACACCCATCTTGGCACGGCCCTTGACCTCCTTTTTATGTTTTATTAAGTGTTGAGATAAAGCAACCTCAAAGGCACCGCCACCAGCAACAACTGCCTTGTCTTCAATGGCATTCTTGACAGCGCGAAGGCCATCACGAACAGCATCATTGACTTGGGCAATAGTATGAGGGTTGGGACCCTTGATCAAGATGGTGACACTGTAAGGATCCTTGACATCCTCAACAAAGGTATATTTGTCCTCGCCCAACACCTGCTCGTGTACATTACCAGCATAGCCCAAAACATCGGGTGTTAAATCATCTACAGAGTTCTGAGCACTACCACCACACACTAATTGGAGACGCTCCATGTTTCTTCTCTTGGCTCTGCGCAACGCCAAAATGCCATTCTTGGCCAAAATGTCCAAAGAAAGAGGATCGATGCCCTTTTGGTTGATAATGACAAAGCCTCTATGGGCGTTTTCACCGCTGCATACTTCGTTCTTGAACTCGACCAATCGACGCACCTTCTCATCAACATGCTTACGTTCACTTTCGATAAGTTTATCGCGCTGGTCAGGGGTCGAGTAGAAGAAACCAGAGTTGATTTCACTCTTTTCGTATTCGAGACTGACATTTAAGGTAAGAATGAAGGCTTCCTTGATTGACTTTGGCATATCGGGATGACGTGCGCCGTGATCAAGAACAAGACCACGCACAAGCTTGGAATCAGTGTCGGCACGGTGTTGCATCTTCATAATCTCAACCATGTGAAGATCAATGGGCTCGCCTTCACGGTAGATTGTCAAGACTGCATCCACAACAGCCTCCGTTAATGTATCAGCCAAAGCACGATGGACTTTGGTGCGAAGTGACGTGCGTGCAACAGAAATAAGCAATTCGCGATCGATGGTGGTTTGTGTCTTGAACTCGTCCAAAAACTGATATATATAAATGTCTTGTTTTTAATCTCTTGGTTGCTTTCCATATTCTATTGTAAATTACCTTGAGTGCTTCCTTTTTAGAGGCTTCGTATCCCTCGGTAATGACGCGTGGATGAAGACCTTCAGAAATATAACGCTCGGCCTGCTTTAAAAGCTCACCAACCAATAAAACAATAGAAGTGGTACCATCGCCTGTAATCTCATCTTGAGCTGTGGCTGCCTTTGCAATCATGGCAGCAGTGGGATGTTGGATTTGCTACTCGAATATATATAAGGATCCCATATTTTTTTTTATTTTTTTTTATTTTTTTTGTATTTACCATCTCAGTCAATAAAACCTTGCCGTCCTTTGTAAGCTTAATACCACCAGCACCGTCAACTAACCTATATATTTTGAAATAAGTACCTTGGTTACCGACACTTATAAAATACATACATCTTGATGGTGCCCTTGGGTCCCAAATTGGACTTTAAAACATCCTGTAAACCAATGGCAGCAGTAATATTTAACTGGAGGGCTTGACCGCGTCTAGCCACATCCGAGTTGGGATTAATCATCTTTAAAGCAGAGGAAGCCCTATCATTCCAAGAAAACAAACACGTTTCTCAACTTAGTCACGCTCGTTTTACTTGTACTTTGTCTCTACTTACATTTTGTCGATGTTTTCTTCTTAATTGAAAGTAAAAAAAAGGGGGGAGATGATCAGCAATAAAAAATGAAAAAAAAAAAGTTGGACTTTTAAAAATAAGCGTGCGTGCTTCCTCTAATTTTTATAAACAAGTCACTTCAAAGTCCGTTTTAAGCTTTTGTCTACCTGTTGACCAACAAGATGATTCATTCAACGGTAATATAGATCGTCAGCTTGCTTCTATTCTGCAATTCCAAGGCATTTCATCTCTTTTTTGTTTTTTCATGAAATGGTAAAAAGTCAATATGAGCTGTGTCAAAATCTGTCAAAAGGTAACACAAATCATTAACCTCGTTGTCATACACGTGCAATGGTTTTTTTGTCTAATGCTTGCCCTTCCTTATTGCTCAACCGTTTATTATACTTTGAAGCTCAAATAATCAGGCACTAAAAGGGTTTCTATACATTAAATACGAACAAAGGGATGATTCCTATCTGTTTATATCGAAGGGATAAGATATAGGATCGAGTAATTAGTACCAGATCAATGATTTACTATCGTAGAAAATGGATCAATTTTCTTAAGAATAAAACCAGTTATTTCTCAACATTAGCATCCATCATCCATATATACCCCTCCGTTTATTTTCTTCAAAATCAAGTATAAAGTAAGCGGTTATCCTTATAATGTCATGGAAATAAACACCAAATATATTACATCTGATATCACCACAATAGCAACTGACTAAGGCGTTTTATTTTATTATTTTTATTTTTTAAGAAAAATATAGCAATCTGTGAACTCTAGTCACTATTCTTTGTCAAGCATACAAAAAAAAAAACTATGCTGTGGTAATGGTTGGTGCTTGCTGTGCTTCTACTTTCTTTAGCATGTTTGTTGTACAAACAGTTACAATATCGTTTTGAAGATTCGCAAGCTCTTCATCAGAGGGCTAATAATAAAAAGTTAATACATAAACAATGATGTATAAAGTCAAGACTTACAGGAATGTTGATATCAAGAAAAGTAAGGGTATGATTCATTTTGATTGATAATGACAATGCCAATAATCCAGCAATATCAATGCTTGGATTCCTTGTCAAGTCTAAGCTTGAAAGACCAATGTTTTCAGGCAATATTTCTGCCAATGCAATGGTGGTTGGTGGATCAAGCTGTGTATTGGAAAGGTTTAGGCTTTCGAGTGAGATATTGCGTGCAAGTGCCCTCTTTAATGCCAAAATCTAAAAACATGAAAAGAGCGGTGAGTACAGCAACTAATAAAACAGCATGTATAATATCTTACTCCATCGTCCGTTTCACCACAAAGAGGATTGTTTGATAAATCAAGTGATTGTAAACAATTATTTTCAATCTATTATACAGGTAAGTACATATTTAATATACGATTAGATACAACCTACCAAAGCCTCTGCTAGATATGTAAGACCTTCATGCGTGATTTGACAATTTGAAAGTGTCAATTCTAATATGGCCGTATTATCTTTAAGTGCATGTGCCAATGAACCAATGGTATAATGTAGATTGTTGCCACTAAGGTCAAGATGGGTGAGACTGTTGCCACTTTCTGCCACCAAAAATGACATCCAAGGTGCAGCAAAGGGTGTGATGTTCCGCAAAGATAATCGTGATAAGGAATGAGAATGAAGTACACTGTGTGCCAATGGTTCAAATGTGTGTGGTTGCTTTAAAATACAATCATTTAATATCAACGTCTTTAATGACGTAGCATATTCTAATCCTTGGGCAATGTACTGTATGCCACGCCTTTCTATTGTACAACGTGAGAGATCGATGAGCTGTATCACTTTTGACTTTTTTTTCTTAATGTTAATAACCATTCGTATTCAAATCTTAATCACATCTTACCTCTTTCATGAATACAGCAATGTATTTATATCCTTTTGTTTTAAAGTTATTTTTAGCCAGGTACAAATGGGTGACCGAATTGCTTACAATTAAACCGCACAATAAAAGACGTATTGCCTTGTGGAGACAGTAACACAATGTGAGTCACTTGAAACACATAATAATTATAGTAATAGTTACCTCGTCATTTAGTTTACAGTCTGTTAGATTCAGATGGGTTAAGCCAAAGCGCAGCGTCAAGATGTCTGAGATGGGTCCTGCTTGCTGTACCGTAATCATTTGATTGGTCAAGTCAATGGTCGATGACCTATTATTAAAACATATTAGATGAGGTGTTGTTCGACTATTTGTGTGCTCTTTTTTATTATTATTACCGATTTGTTCGCAAAATATTTCTAAAGTATTCAAATATACTTTCTTCTCTTTGGATACAGGCATGTTCATAAAAAGTGGCAAGGTCTTTCATATCAACCAGTTGCTGAGTTTTTATTGGTGCGCTATTCTGCTCCTCCTTTAGCTGTTGTTCGTACTTCTCATCTTTGGGTGAGTCATTGTAACAGAACCAATGCTCGGTTGTTAAGTTGCCGACTGAAAAACTCACTTTTTTGAGATCGTGCCTTTGCAACAAAATGACGGGATTATTCTCATCGTCTTCTCCTTGATGAAGTCTAGACTGGAGTCTTGAAAACCAAGAGTTACTGTTAGTTGTTGTGTGACGTCCTGTGTTTTTATTCTCGACTCGAGGTTTTAATATACTCTTGAGTTCACCCATTTTTTTAAGCAATAACTACTGATATTAGGTAATATAAAAACGTCTGGTTTTTTTATAATATTATTATATGTAAGGTATAATTTGCTATCAAAAAAAAAAAAAATAGATAAAAAGTAAACAGATAAAAAAAAAGCCAGAGGAAAATTATCTAAAAAAAGAAAATAATCTCGTGACTTATTACTTTTAAGAAAAGAAAGAAGTTGTTGAGAAAAAGTAAAAGTAGTAAAAAGATTGTTTATATTTCCATGTTTTTTTTTATACAGCATGAGCTTTATCTAAGATAGAATAATGGGTTATAGAATGTAGTTTATTCATTAGAAACACATAGGGCTAAATGAAACGATCAGCACTTTTTTTTTAATTGCATGTGTAACATTTTGCTTTGATGATAACAAAGCATAATCTGTTTTCTATGTGCTCCCCACATTGTTGCATGAATCGCTCTACTTTTTTTTTTTGGCATAAAACCATTTTAATCATGCAAGCGTTTATCAGATGCTTATCATCTCTTCCTCTCACAATTGTATAACGATCCTTCTCACTTCAAGTATATGAATATAATAGCTATTGAACCCAGCAATAGCTTTAAAGTGTATCTACATTGGAGTTATGCCATCTCAACAAAAACCTGATAGCGATCAGATCTTTAATTCTTGAAAAGAGAATCACTTTAGATCACTTTTCTGGCCTAAACAATAAAGTTCTTAAACGCATACGATAGAAGTCATATCGATAGAATCTTGTGGGTGCTACACGTTTTGATTGAGTATGAACAAGAGGGGAACCTATATGAACTGTCAATAACAGCTATTATGGGTCTTGAAGCATACTCACTTTAACGGGCTTGTCTCCAAAGATATACAATCAAACGGTAAGAAAAGAATTCAATCCAGGTATAACGTTTGTTACGACAAATTCTTGCAGACCAGGTGTATATACATTCGCAGGGTATGAATCACCGTGGTTTAAAACTACCTAATATTTCCTTAAACTCGAATATCGAGACGAAGATGAGCGGAATTGGTGTTGCTACTACCAACTAAAAATTAGTAAATACCGAAAAACTAGGGGAAACAGTACTCCACTTGATCGAAATTCAAGCCGAAAATTCGATAATACAACCTGAAGATTAGTGAGATTGGTCCTGCTATTACCAACCAAACATAAGTGGATACACTGAACATATGGGGGAACACAGTACTCCACTTATTCGTTTTACTTGGATGTTATTTTCTTTGAAGTATACTACGAATTCTCTACTGGTATGCAACGTGCTCTTGTCCTCAACGACCTTCGTAATGGGAAATTCCCTGACGATTTCCCTGCCAATTTTTAAAACCAAAGTGGTGAAGGATAGTTTGAGACGGTCAAAATATGATTTATTTAATAATATAATAAAGACTAATACTCTGGCAAATAACGAAGATATAATAAAGCCTTTGTTATTAAGCATTTTTATTTTTATTGATCGATCTTCAAGCAATAGATTATAAATGTAGTAATTAAAAGTATCACTTTTAATCAACAAACAAATGTTAGATCATATTGGTTCCCTATCCATCATTTTCCCGTACCTATCATTGATGCAAAACTGAAGGCTGGTTGTAATAGATTTGAATCAATCAAACTCTTCTGGTTTTGATGAATAAAAAAGAGCAATTGTTCTACAGAAGGACATATGAACATTTGG
>VCJK01001554.1:6544-17924 GCA_024139485.1 Backusella psychrophila | reverse complement strand
AAAAAAAAAAAAGCGGGATGTGAAAGGGTAGTTTTAACTGATACATGTGATTTTTTTTTTTTGCTAAATAGGTGAAATCAATACTGTTCGTGGTAATAAAAATTGGATGCGTTCCCGTGAAGGTATTATGACTTCCGACAAGTTTGGGGATGAGCTCGAACTTCTTTTTCCTATTATTGAAGAAGGAGGTTCTGATTCGGCTGCTTTCGATAACGTGCTTGAATTATTGGTGATCAATGGCGTTTTGACTATGCCTGAGGCTGTGATGATGATGATTCCCGAGGCGTGGCAAAATAATGAGCAGATGAAACCCGAGATGAAGGCTTTCTACAAGTGGGCTGCTTCTCTTATGGAGCCATGGGACGGTCCTGCTCTTTTTACTTTCTCTGACGGTCGTTATTGTGGTGCTTCATTGGATCGCAATGGTTTACGCCCTTGTCGTTACTACGTGACTTCAGATGATATCATGATTTGTGCTTCAGAAGTCGGTACCGTTTTCATCGATCCTGAGACTGTAGTCCAAAAAGGAAGACTTAAGCCTGGACGTATGCTTTTAGTCGATACTGTTGAAGGAAAGATTGTTGATGATAAACAGCTTAAACTACAAACTGCATCAAAATGTAACTTTTCGGATTGGATCAAGAACCAAGGCATCACTCTTAAAGATGTTGTCAAAAAGATCAATAGCTTGACTCCATTTACTCCAAAATTGGATGATACCAGTATCCAAACTGACCCTCGTCTCAAAGCATTTGGGTATACTTTGGAACAGTTCAATTTAATTATGATTCCAATGGCTTCTACCGGAAAGGAACCTTTGGGTTCAATGGGTAATGACACTGCTCTTGCTTGTTTGGCTGACCAGCCTCGCTTAATTTATGAATACTTCCGAGAATTGTTTGCTCAGGTCACCAATCCTCCTATTGATCCTATCCGTGAAGAAATTGTCATGTCACTCGAATGCTATGTTGGTCCTCAGGGTAATATTTTGGAGATTGATGAGAAGCAGACGCACCAATTGACTCTGCCCTCACCTATCCTCACCATGGAAGAATTTGAAGCTATTAAAGGCATTGATAAAGTGGATCCTGAATGGAGAGTTGCAACAATTGATATTACGTTTTTAAAGACGGATGGTATTCAAGGCTATATTAAAACACTTGAACGTGTATGTAATGAGGCATCAGAAGCTATTGCAAATAAGTATAAGATTATTGTTCTTTCTGATCGCGCCGTCAGTGCCGAACGGGTTGCTATCTCCAGCTTGATTGCTGCAGGTGGTGTTCATCACTATTTGGTTCGAAACAAGCAGCGCACTAGAATTGCATTGATGGTAGAGACAGCTGAAGCAAGAGAGGTTCATCATTTCTGTGTACTTCTTGGTTACGGTGTTGATGCTGTTTGTCCTTATCTATCTATGGAGGCCATGATGAAACTTTGCCGCGAACGTGCTGTACGTGATGAATTCTCTTCCGAAAAACTTGTTTATAATTATAAGAAGGCTATCGATAACGGTATTCTAAAAGTAATGTCCAAAATGGGTATATCTACTCTGGCTTCTTATAAGGGTGCTCAAATTTTTGAAGCTCTTGGTGTAGATGATACTGTCATCTCTCGCTGTTTCTCTGGTACTTCATCTCGCATCAAGGGTGTTACTTTTGATATATTTGCTCTGGATGCGTTGACCCTTCACGAAGCTGCTTATCCTTCAAGAAACTCTGTTCAACCTGTTTCTCTTCCAGAGTCTGGTGAATATCATTGGCGTGATGGTGGTGAGCCTCATATTGCTGAGCCAAATACAATTGCAAATATCCAGGATGCTGTTCGTGGGAAAAACCAATCCTCTTATGATGCTTACTCGCGCAGTTCCTTTGAGGCAATCAAGAAATGTACACTCCGTGGTATGCTCGAGTTTGACTATAATGGTGCAAAGGCTATTCCTGTTGAGCAAGTTGAACCATGGAGTAATATTGTCAAGCGCTTTGTGACTGGTGCCATGTCTTATGGTTCCATCTCAATGGAGACCCATTCTGCTTTGGCTATTGCTATGAATAAATTAGGTGGAAAATCAAATACTGGTGAAGGTGGTGAAAAGCCTGAACGTTCTCTCCCTCTTGAAAATGGTGATTCTATGCGCTCCGCCATTAAACAGGTTGCTTCTGGTCGTTTCGGTGTCACAAGTTTCTACCTCTCGGATGCCGAAGAACTGCAAATTAAAATGGCCCAAGGTGCCAAACCGGGAGAAGGTGGTGAGTTGGATGGTACTAAAGTATCAGAGGAAATCGCCTCGACCAGAAAAACGACACCTGGTATCGGTCTCATCTCTCCCCCTCCTCATCACGACATTTACTCCATTGAAGATCTTAAGCAGCTTATTTATGATCTCAAATGCTCCAATCCTCGCTCTCGTGTCTCTGTGAAGCTTGTATCTGAAGTAGGTGTTGGTATCGTTGCCGCTGGTGTTGCCAAGGCCAAGGCAGATCATATTTTAATTTCTGGTCATGATGGTGGAACCGGTGCTTCTCGTTGGACTGGTATCAAATATGCTGGTCTTCCTTGGGAATTAGGTCTTGCTGAAACTCACCAAACATTGGTTCTTAATGATTTACGTGGGCGTGTTGTTGTGCAAACGGATGGCCAAATCAAGACGGGTCGTGATATTGCTATTGCTTGTTTGTTGGGTGCAGAAGAATGGGGTTTTGCTACCACACCACTTATTGCTCTTGGTTGCATTATGATGCGTAAATGCCATTTGGTAGGTTTATAAATGTATATGTATATTACTATATAAGCTCATCAATTTAATTTAAATAGAATACATGTCCTGTTGGTATTGCGACTCAAGACCCTGAATTACGCAAGAAATTTGAGGGATCACCTGAGCATGTTATCAATTTCTTTTATTTCCTTGCTGAAGAGTTGCGTGGCTATATGGCCAAGCTTGGATTCCGCACTATCAACGAAATGGTTGGTCATGCCGAATTACTCAAAGTAAATGAATCTCTTCGTACTTTCAAGACAGCCAATTTGGATTTGTCACCTATACTCACACCAGCGTCTTCCCTACGTCCTAATGTTGCTAACCATTGCATCACAAAACAGAAGCATAACCTTCATCTTCGTCTGGATAATTATCTTATTGAAGAATCTGAACCTGCCTTGGAGAATAAGCAAAAGGTGGTCATGGAAGCAGATGTTGTCAATACGGATCGTGCTGTAGGTGCTACTCTATCCTATCATGTATCCAAGAGACATGGCGAAAATGGTCTTCCTAAAGATACTATTCATGTCAAGTTTAAGGGTTCTGCTGGTCAATCCATGGGTGCCTTTTTGGCTCCTGGCATTTTCTTTGAATTAGAGGGTGATTCCAATGATTATGTTGGTAAGGGATTATCTGGTGGTATCATTGCTATTTATCCTCCCAGAAACTCTGTTTTCAAGTCTGAAGAGAATGTCATTGTTGGTAATGTTTGTCTTTATGGTGCTACCAGTGGAAAGGCCTTCTTCCGAGGTATGGCTGCTGAGCGTTTCTGTGTTCGTAACTCTGGTGCTACAGCTGTATGCGAGGGTGTCGGTGACCATGGTTGTGAATACATGACAGGTGGCCGTGCTGTTATCTTGGGTACAACTGGACGCAACTTTGCTGCCGGTATGTCTGGTGGTATTGCTTACTGTCTTGATATTAAGGGTGACTTTAAAGAAAATGTAAATATGGAAATGGTTGAGCTTAGTACGGTCAATGATGATGAACGTGTTACTGAACTGAGAGATCTCATTGAGGACCACCGTCACTACACTAACTCTGACTTGGCTGATCGCATTCTCAAGAACTTTAATGAATACTTGCCTAAATTCGTAATGGTGATGCCAACGGAATTCCGCCTCTTGTTGGAAAAACAAAAAGCTGAAAAATTAAGCATACCGGAAAAGAAGTGTACAAAGGAACACAAAAAGGTTGAGCCTGAGGTAGAAGATCTTGAAGACAGTGTCCTCTCCGAGACCGTGATTTTAGAGCGTCGTGCCAAGTTGGATAAACTTCACGGATTCATGAAATATAAGCGTAGAACAGATCCATACCGTGATGCGAAGAAACGAACTGGCGATTGGGATGAAATTCAAACACGTCTCTCACGTTCTGAACTCCACACTCAAGCTGCCCGCTGTATGGATTGTGGTGTACCTTTCTGTCAGTCCGATACTGGTTGTCCTATTGGTAATGTCATTCCTAAATGGAATGAGTTGGTTTACAAGGATAACTGGAAAGATGCGCTTGATCGCTTGGTGATGACCAATAACTTTCCCGAGTTTACTGGTAGAGTTTGCCCTGCTCCTTGCGAAGGTAAACCATTTGTTTTTTTAGTATTATCATATTTAAGATTAAAGTAAACCAACTAATCATTTTCTAAAGGTGCCTGTGTTTTGGGTATCAGTGAGCCTCCTGTCGCTATCAAAAATATCGAATGCGCCATTATTGATAAAGGCTTTGATGAAGGCTGGATTGTACCGACCCCTCCTGCTAACCGCTCTGGAAAGAAGGTGGCAATCATTGGATCAGGTCCCGCAGGCTTGGCTGCTGCTGATCAGCTCAACAAGGCTGGACATCTTGTTACCGTGTATGATCGTAATGATCGCATGGGTGGTTTGTTGATGTATGGTATTCCTAATATGAAATTGGATAAAAAGGTGGTTCAACGTCGTGTCGACCTTTTGGCTGCTGAAGGTGTTACGTTTGTTCCTAATGCTAATGTCGGTATTGATATTGATGCCAATAAGATTCGTGAAGAGAATGATGCACTTGTAGTTGCTACTGGTGCTACATGGCCCCGTGATCTTAAGATTCCAGGTCGTGAAGCCAATGGAATTCACTTTGCCATGGATTTCCTCCAGGCTAATACCAAGAGCTTACTCGATTCTGGTCTCAAAGATGGACATTACCTTTCTGCCAAGGATAAGAATGTCATTGTTATTGGTGGTGGTGATACAGGTAACGATTGCATTGGTACTTCTGTCCGTCATGGGTGCAAGTCTGTTGTCAACTTTGAGTTGCTTCCCCAGCCACCTGAAATCCGTGCTAATGATAACCCATGGCCAACTTTCCCTCGTATTTTCAGAGTCGACTATGGTCATAATGAAGTTAAGAGTCATTTTGGTAATGATCCCCGTGAGTATTGTGTTTTATCAAAGGAATTTGAATTTGATGGTGATAAAAACCTCACTGGTATCAAGACTGTTCGTGTTGAATGGACTAAGGATGATGCTGGACGTTGGTCTATGACTGAAGTTCCTGGATCGGAAGAGACTTTCAAAGCCGACCTTATATTGCTATCAATGGGTTTCTTGGGTCCAGAAGAAGCTGTTTGTAAGCAGCTCTCGATTAAACAGGATGGCCGTTCCAACATTGAAACTCCCAAGGGTAGATATATTACGTCTATTCCAGGTGTTTATGCTGCAGGCGATTGTCGTCGTGGCCAGTCTTTGATTGTATGGGGTATTAACGAAGGCCGTATGTGTGCTCGCGAAATTGATGAGCATCTAATGGGTGGTACAAAATTGCCTGTTACTGGAGGTATTCAACAGCGTACTCTTTCTGAAGTTCCTTTCTAGAATGAATATCTATTTGTTATTTACATTTATATTGAAAATACACAAAAATACACGTTTATATTCCTTCCTCCTTCATGTCACATTTACTTTTTTTTTTTTCATGTCAAAATTAGTCTATTAATATAGTTGTTTATATTTATACATAAATATGTGTTCTTTCTTTGCATCAATTAGTGATGTCCACTTGACGAAAGTGACAAAATAATTAGCGCAAAAAGTGTTCTGAGTTCAAAACTTTTTTTTCCACTATAGAACTGGATTTATTTTCATTATGCGGGGACTCTTCGTTTCTTCTATCAAAAAAAATCAAAAAGTCAAAATGGTACCAAAAACAAGATCAAAGTCTCGTAACTATTATTTTCACTTGTTATAAAGTTCATTCACGTTATTAACTGCGCTTTTTATTTTTATTTTCGTGTTAGGGTCACCAAACGCACCAACTGCGCCTGAGCAAAAAGAAAAGGTTGTCAAAGTGCCTACTACAACAAAGCGAACCATTCAAAAGAAAACCACCAAGGCTTCTACTACACCCAAAAACTCTAAAAAGAAGCTTAATCCCAAATCAGAGACTGATGTTGACATTAAAACGGAGTCTGATCAAGCAAGTGGCTCCCAAACGACTTCTAATACGGAAGCTCAACCAGAGGTCAAGACAGAGGTCAAAGCAGAGGTCAAAGCAGAGGTCAAAGCAGAGGTCGAGCCAGAGGTAAAGCCAGAGGTAAAGCCAGAGGTAAAGCCAGAGGTCAATCCAGAGCCTATTAAGCACCCTGCCAAAAAGAGAGGACCCAAGCCTAAAGCTAAATCTACTGCAGAATCTGAAGAGCCTAGTATTTCTGGGGCTAGTTCTGCCAGCGACTCTCAGCCATCAATTCAATCAGAGTCCTCTGCTGCTCCTGCAAAGACTGCCCAAAAGAGAAGACGTAAACCTCAGAGTTCTTCTGTTGCAGAGTCTAGTCAACCAAGTGACTCCCAGACTATCGCACAAGGAATGTCTGTGATTAATTTGGACTCGGATTCAGAGGAAAAGCCAAAGGCCAAGAGAGTAGCAAGAAGTAATACCACAAAGGAACCAACCAAAAGAGTGGTAAAACCAAATGTAAACAAGAAGGAGAAGCGTCGTAAAATAAAAGCAAGCGAGATTCCTGGATTTTCACAGCTAAGCAAGGTAAGTGATGTGATTCAATTGATCTTTGCTTCATAAATTAAACCAAATCACAACCAAGTAGGATATGGCTAGTAGAGTTGTCCGAGTGCTTTTGCAGCGTATCTTTGTTTTATCAAGAAGCCAGGACGATGAAAGTCGAGAGACGTTTGAAATCATTGGTAGCACTGGAACCGTAAGTTTTTATCCACTTCATTGACTATGAAATACTAAATACCATTTTTGTCATAGAGTTATACCGTAAAAATTTCTGATAAACTTAGCTGCAGCTGTGTTGATTACAGATTCAAAAGACTTCATTGTAAGCACATATTGACTGTTCTGTTGAAAGTGTACCACCTCCACTTCTCGAATCCATTATTTGAATCATTAAATACCACTTATAACGACAGAAAGGCTGCAATTAGTAACAGTGCCATGGCCGACCCTTCGGTACTCGTCTCAAATGAAGTGCGTGAAAAGATTGCGGACGTTATGACCAATAAGCCCAGTACCGGTACTATGCAAAAGGCAGAGCAGTGAGTGTTCAATGTCTATATTTAATTTTGCTCTATATTGACTTTCTTGTGCAAATTAGACGCCCACTTGATACATCGGATTGTCCTGTGTGCTTTGAAGCCTTTGAACCAGAAAACATCAACTTTATTGCATTTTGCTATACATGCGGTAACAATATACACAAGGTATGTATTTTTTTTTAAAAAAAAAAGCGGGAGACTAGTTGCTCACATGCTGTATAGGAATGTCTAGAGCAATGGATCCGATCAAAAGGTGGTCTTGATCGTGCAACTTGCGTCTACTGTCGTTCCCCATGGGTTGCAATTGATGAAGCTCCCACAATCAAAAAATGGAACCAAGTCGATGCTAGTCACAGAGATGGAAAGTTCGTTAACTTTTCTCAGGAGTTTGGAATGAAGCCCACTCGTGATCAAAGTACTTATGGTGATAATTACTTGAAATTCATCGAGTAAAGTAATGTGAATGCACTCAAGTATTGGGGGGGGGGAAAGGAACTCCTGCCATAATATGATATCATATTTATTCTACTTGAATATGTCATTGCTTTTTACTTTATTTTTATAATAAAATCACCGAGTTTACATGCATAAGAATACTTTAAATATTCATTTTCATTGGGATTATCGTTTTGGGAACGCAGAGGCATGTAGGGCTATTTGACTTTCATAACTGTTATAACTCTCATCCAAATAACGTTTGGTGGATATAGCGTGTGTTTTTGGGATAAAAGTGGGTGATGTCCCTGATGTTGACTTTTTTCTCTTTGAAAAAGGTGCAAGAGCTTCCAATGCATCTTGAATCTGTACCATTACATTTGGGAGGGGGGATCAGTAAATAGATAAAACATAAAATTATCCCTCTCAACTTACTCTTTTCGCTAATCTATCAACTCTGGAATCTGATAAAACGACTTCCCAAGCAAATTCAACACCAAACATCGTCTTTATGACATACGCTATGCGTTTTGCTTCCTTTTCATCAAGACATGTGTAGTCATCTACTGGAGACATTGGTATTTTTTCAGGGCTGTTGCCCAACATATTCTGTATCAGTTTTAAAAGGCACAATTCGAGACTATCAGTATCATATGGATCAATTGCAGGAGGTGCTATGTATATAATAGAGTCAATCTTCTTGCAATCTCTCAATTTTATAACAACAAAATTCCAACTTACCAAGTATCTCAAATGGAGCACTTTTAGCCAATACTTTATATTTACCATCCTCATGGTACCGGAACTCAAATGTACCCTCATGCCAAGGTGCTTTGCTACCCTTAAATACAATAGTTCCACTTGTTTCAATTTCAACATCGGGAGGAAATACATAATTATCAGATTCTGATACACCTTTACCATTCACCCAAAACCATTTTCCGTAGGATCGAGCGCTTGTTTTTCTACTATGTGAATTTGCAGTGATTTTGTAAATACCAATCCAGTCCTTTGGCTTGTGTGTTTCAGGAGCAGTCCATTTAACTTTGATAGGTTGACCAATTGTAAATGTATTTTTGTGTTGGCTATCATTGTCACGATAGTGTTCAAATTTGACTGTATATAATCCAGAGCTGCTACTGGTATCTGTGTAGTTTGGTGCTTCGTTTGAGATGTATTGTGAGTATATATAGACCAATTGTACTTAAAAATACCTTTTGTAAATCTACCTTTTTCAGAATCACTTGAAGAATCACTAGAAGATTCATTTCCAAATATAGCCTTTTCGATTCTGTTGATCGTATCGTTAATTTTATTTTCCAGCTTTATTTCCGTGTCATCCAATTCTGTTTGCTGTTCGTGTAGGAATTTAGTCACTTCTCTTTGAATATTCTTTGGTAGCTTATTTGGAAGTTTCTGAGCTGCATTACGTAATGTTTTCGTTAAACCTGCTTCTTTTCTAATTTGATCTCCATAAAGCTTTTCCATATGCGGTCTAAAACAGTGTTGGTAAAAAGTGACTAGCAGAAAAAAACAAACAAACGCTATACTTACTTTTCTACGAACTGCAGAAATAACACATTAGAAACCTGTGAAAACAAGGCAATTCCAAATATAATAGGGTGATTTGCAATCAAGCTAAGTCCCCAAAAAGCAGCATGACCCATTATTTTCTCAGGATTGTTCAAATATCTGTAGATTCCTGTGTAAAGCAGTTCACTGGGATGGTCATCTACAAAGAAATCACCATAAAACCTACATATATAATAAGAAAAAACCAAATTAAAAAAAAATTCTCATTCCCTCGCTATTTTCTTTTACCATCCGAAATCACCAAGTACTTCATAGATAGAAACTGAAGTCCATATATGCAAATTGATGAATGCCTATAGAAATACCTTTATTTAATATTCTGAGCCACTTTTTTTTCTTTCTCTTTCTCCTTTATACTTACTAAACCCATCGTATGGCGCAACAAGGTCATACCGTATGTCCAATCTGTAGGTAAAGCGTAAAGCTTCAAACAAAGCATAGAGAATGAAACATAGGTCATTGAGACAGATAAACTGTATATACTAAAATGAAAAAAAAAAAGATTTTTTTTAAAAAAAATACAACATGTAAATACGACTTGACCTACTTTTTCCAGTTGTGAAAGGCTTCATTGACACCACTGCCCCACTTAATATAATGACGTGCGAAGATTTTACGGTCCGATTGGGCTCGTAACAGCCATCCTAACCCGTACGAGTGAAAGATGCGCCAAAATAAAGTTTGGCAAACTGCATAAATAATGCCCGATTTTCCGTGTACAAGTAGAGGTGTGATGATGGAAGAAATAATAATGATAGCAGCGGCTAAATCATTTGATCTGTACAAATCAAAGTTTTTAAACACGATGAGATCCCTGCGGAAATAAGTAACATCGTTGTGTCTGCGTGCGTTTTTTATCGTCCAAGTAGCACTTTCATCCAAAGTTTCGAAAGTAGCAGGCTGTCTTTTTCGTTCACTTGGCGAGTTGTATGTTTTTTCAATGTCTAAAAAGTAAATCATTTAGCTGATGGTGATACAATAAACCTTGTTTTTGCCTTACGTGGTGTTTCAACCCACATTAGAAATGCCATCTGGAGAACATGTGCAGCTATGCTTACGAACAGAACTGTATAACTAGCACAGATTAAGGATATACCATAGTAACCAACGTAACCAATGGAATACATGGGATGAGGGGCCATTTCGAAAACACCATCAAAAACCAGAGACTGTTCTATCAAGAAAAAAAAGTCTCCCCAATCTACAGAGTTTTTACGCAACAATGATGTTCTTTAAGTAAATATAAATAAAAAAGCAGGTTTGCATATAAAATAGACTTACACCAAGCAAAATCCTTGATTACCCTTTGAGCATCCAACTTTACCCAGATATTGAATAATATTAAGAAGATGCCACCAGCCCATCGTAATGCATTTCCCATAAAAAACCCAGATGAGCTATCAAACCAACAAATGGCAAAACAAACGTAGGTTCCAAAGTCATTCATTAATATTATATCCACTAGCTGCCGAAACAATAACCAAGTATTATACTCGATGGGTACATCCTATTTAACACTTATTTTATCAATACAAGTTTTTTATATATATCCCCCGTCATCCTGACACAACTTACATCAAAATTATAGTCAGGCCCCATCTTCATGCTTAACTGCATCTTGATCCATTTCACTAGTCTAGGATGTGCCTTTTCATCGAATATCTTGTATTCTTTTGCCAATTTGACCAAACCCTTCTGTTCACTTTGATACTTTAATAAAAAACCTAGTCCGACATTGTATGCAATTCTCCAGAAAAAAAATAGCAAGAGGAAAAAAACCCGTCCAACTTGTCTCGGCAGTGTAAAAAGTAGCACCACCTCCAATAATAATGTTGTCAAGGTCAAAATATCAAAAAAACTCTTTTTTTCATTGGGGTCAGCTAATGACTGAACCATTTCTCTTGTTAAAGGTACTTTGAAAACTATACAAAAAAAGGTTTTGGTATTGAATAGGACCTTTTTGAATTTTTTATTAGTTACCTTTTCCATCTGGGGTTCGCCCTTTTGAACAATGTTCCGTTATATAAGGTTCACTGGGTTCCTTGCGGTTCGTTTTACGATTTCTTAG
>VCJK01001552.1:130297-143115 GCA_024139485.1 Backusella psychrophila | reverse complement strand
TTTTTTTTTTTTTTTTTTTTATTAAAAAAAAACTTCTTTGTTTCTACTTGTACTTCTCCTTTTCCAACTTTTGCCCTCTACTTTTTTGTTTTTAGGAAAGATGAAAATCCATAATAATAGGATACTAAATAATATCATAAAGCATACGATACCCAGCATTGTAAATAGACACTATTCATCATCTATGGTAAATCAAAATGATAAAAAGAATAAAAAATTCTTTTATATTGATTTTTAAGAATAGATTCATCATAATCAAGAAGTTAGAGTAAGTGTGTGTGTGGCTTATTTTATTAATAGAACACTTCTAAAGACAACCGCGTTTCTATCTATAAAAGGAACTACTCCTTCACCTCATGAATGCTACACCCAGCAAACGAGAAGTACAACATTACTTGAAGAATTTTGGAACGAAACCAACTGTACATAATTTTTCACCCTTCCAAACTGAGCATCTCCCTCAAGGCTCTTTTAACCAAATTGCCCTTATCAAAGTAGAGGGTGACTTTGACAATGAAAACTGGGCATCCATCGGAAAAACCATTTATAACCTTCAAAAGCTCGGGCTCACCTCCATCGTTGTCACTGATAATAAGAGCTCCCCTCACGACCATCCTGCCAGTGTCATTAAAAATATGATGAAGGAAAGTAATCTTTTGGTTGACGCTATTGAAAATGCAGGCGGAAGAGCAAAATTAATTTATGGAGGAAATGCACTCGAGACATTGTCTGTGACAAAGCCTATCCATGTCAACTTGAATCTTATCCAGTCTACATTGAATTACAATCAGATTCCCGTGATTGCACCCATCTCTATGGATACAGGAGGTGTCTATCACCCCATCCAGGCCAACAAGACCACCGAGATGATATTGAAAGGCCTCATTGATCAGGGGAACCCAGTTTTAATACCCGCCAAAATGATTGTCATCAATAAGGAGGGTGGCATACCCAACCACCAACTTCCCGGCTCGACCCATAGTTTAGTTAACCTACAGGAAGAATTCAAAGGCATCAGCGATTCATTGACCAACCGGGGCCATTTGGAAGACTTGCAGATGATTCAAAAGTCACTTTCGCTTCTTCCCATTACATCATCCGCTGTTATCGTGCCTGCATCCTCTCTACCTTCCACGCTGATCACCAACTTGATAACGGACAAACCGCTTTATTCGTCATCCTTGCCTATCCGCGATTTTAGCCGAGTCAACCAGACAAAGACGACTGTGCTTAGAAAGGGCACCAAGCTCAAGGATTATCACTGCTTAGCGGATGTTGATTTGGATCGACTGACGGAGCTGCTGGAGAATAGTTTTCAAAAGCGATTGGATGTCCAACATTACTACAAGAGACTTGACGCCACCATGGAAACCATCATTGTGGCCGGCGATTATGATGGCGCTGTCATTTGTACAAATGAACAGGTCGCTTCCAAGAAGCACGTTTACCTTGACAAATTTGCCATTGCGCCAAAGAGCCAGGGCATCGGGTTGAATGATATTCTATGGAAACGCTTGTGTTTTCATCATCCCGAGTTTATGTGGAGAAGCAAAATGTTGAATGGTGTCAACAAATGGTGAGTTTTTTTTTATTTTTATTTTTATTTTATTTTTTTTATTTTTTTATGTATTAAACACGACTTTAAAGGTACTTTGAGCGATCCGATGGGTATTTCCGTTTAAAAGACACTGATTGGGTTGTTTTTTGGCTTGGAAATAAAGGTTCCATGCATGATTATTCTGCAATTGCAAAGAGTATCCCGGCTTCATTTTTGGTTTAAAACCTAATTTGTACAACACATTCAAAACATAAATAAAAGAAAAAAAACCTTTCTATTTATTTATTTTTCCCCTCTTTTCCCTTTTTTTTTCATTTACTTTCTTTCATTGTGTTGATTTCAATCAACAAAAATGTCACCTTCATTGAATTTAACAGAAACCGAGTTATTAAGGCACAATGAGCTTGTCAGTGGACTGTCCGAGTTTGATAGAGTAGATATTGGACAGAAAATAGCCGACATGCCCTCTGATCTTGCTAATGTAAAGAACATCTTGGTTACCGGTGGTGCTGGCTTCATGTAAAGTATAATGCATTAGGAGCAGAGATGATGATGACGATGATGATGAATTTACCTTTGTTCATAGTGGTTCTTTTTTGGTTCGAAAACTAGTTGCACTCTATCCAGAGTATCACGTTTATGTGATTGATAAACTAGACTATTGTGGATCACTCCATAATCTTGAAGCTATTAAGGATTTTCCCAACTATTCCTTTATTAGAGCAAGTAAACAAAAATATAAGTGTATTAATTAGATTTTAATTTATAGTAATTAAATAGGGCGATATTACATCTGTGGATTTCATTTCCTTCTTCTTGAAGGAAAAGAAGATTGATGTCATATTCCATTTGGCAGCACAAACGCATGTCGACAATTCATTTGGCGATTCATTCGAGTTTACAAAGTAAGCAGCCTATTCTACTTGTTTTGCACTCGTGTATTGACTATTTATAGAAATAACGTAATGGGTACACATGTATTATTAGAAGCGGCAAAGACGGTAAAGCTAAGTCGATTCATCCATGTCAGTACGGATGAAGTGTACGGTGAAGTCATTAACGGTGTAAGTTTGTGATTGGATGAAAAGGGGGTTAATTTATGTTTTCTGCGTTATTCATGCAAACTTAGCCTGATTGTGCAGAAGATACCATCTTGTCACCAACCAATCCATATTCCGCTACAAAGGCGGCAGCCGAATGCCTTGTCAAAGCGTATCACATGTCATTTGGATTGCCTGTTATGATCACTCGCTCCAACAATGTGTATGGTCCTTATCAATTCCCAGAGAAAATCACTTCCAAATTCATTTGTAGCTTGCTTCGAGGAAACAAGCTGTATATCCATGGCGACGGTCACAACTCTAGAAAGTATTTGTACGCTGCAGATGTTGTCAATGCAATTGACATCATTTTCCATCGAGGAAGTGTTGGAGAGACTTACAACATTGGCTCATCAAGGGAGATTTCTAATTTTGAGATGGCCAAGCAGTTGATTCTATTGTTTGGTTATAAGGAATCAGAAGTAAATGATCATATTGAGTATGTAAGGGATCGTGCCTTCAATGATACTCGCTATGCTATTGATTGCAGCAAGCTGGAGAGGCTGGGTTGGCAACCTCAGGTTGAATTTGATCAGGGCTTATTAAAAACAAGTGAGTGTTCAATATAAACTAGCTTTTTCTTCTTTTCTTTCGACTAACCAGTACTTCCAGTTGAATGGTACAAGCAATGTACAGACAAATGGTGGGGCGATATTTCAAGCGCACTTATTCCTCATCCTTTCAAAGTACTTCCAACCTATGATGTATCAGAGGTTTAGAATATATTTTTTGTTATTTTTGCTTTAGATATAAAGGATGTGTGTATGTGTTTGTTGATTTATTGTTCTGAAATAAAGTATATTGTGTCATATCGATGATGGCAGGAAAGAAAAAAGGTTTGTACTCGGATCACTTTGGTACAGAGTTCTCATGACAAACAAATAAACACACAAGTGGTTTGTTTTGTTTATCGTTACGTTAAAAATATTGAGTATTGGAATCAGTTGCTATTACTTTTTATTCTTCAGAAAGAAAATCAGGCATCATTGCTCCATTCATCTCTCTGTTTCAACGCTTAAAATGAATATAAACACATCGTGCAATGATGGATCAGCTACAATGTAAAACAAAAGAGGATGAAAGATTTTAGATCAGTGACTTTTTATTTTTCTATAAAGTGTGAATCCGTTTGATCCGCAGCAATGGTAATGACCTTTTGACATCCAGTTTTAGAGTCAATGTGTAACGTCATGTATGACTCAATGTAGATCAGATATAACTTTGTGGGGAAAAAAAAAGATGAAAAAATCAAAAGGCTTTGATTAAAAAAAAAAACAAATATCGTCAACTCGATATTTTTAAAGTTCTCCACGGGGGAAACGTATGTTTGAGGTCCCTTTTTTTATGTATTCTGTAAACACATTGATTCTGTAAAGTGATACATTTTATTAAATGTATAAAAAAAACTGAGCGAGGAGCTGCGGTTCGTTTTTTTTTTTTACATTTGTATTTTTCTGGTAATTATGTCGGTGCTTCAATCAGTGTCGGTTAAATTGCCAAAGGCAAAGATGTAATCGATGAACGTTTCACCAGATGATCCATCCAGTCAATGGTGCATAGATTTGATTATAAATTAGAGTTTCAAAGTACGAGTCATAGCATGTAATTATGTAAATAAATAGAACGATAGACTTCTTTAATTAAAAAAGATCTTGTTCTTCCTCTTTATCTCACCTTTTTTTTTTTAAAAAAAACCCCATTTTTTATTTTATATACCTTCTTTACCTTATGACCAACTCACAGTATGATGAAGTATATCCAGAAGTCCAACATATGTTAAACTGGCAAAATGCTTTTCCAGCAATACAACCAGAAGAAACAACATATCGATATGTTAAATGCACAAACCGTCATTATCAGAAAGCACCAACCCACTTCTCCATAAGTTTAACCAGCTGTGACAATAACCCTTTATCTGATACCTGTCATCCAGGATCAATCATAGAAGGTTTTGTTCACTTATCATTGGAATCTCCGTTGGCAGCGCAATATATAAAATTAGTATTCAAAGCAGCAGGTAAGACACACTACAGTAAATGGTGATGGACTTTTTATTGATACCTTTACTTTTTTTTTATTCCTTTACAAAACAGAACACATCCATAATGACGATAATAGCAATGTGTACAAGAAAAAAGGAGAGCGTCTTTTTGCCATTAGAACATTTTTATGGGGAAAATACACAACAGAAGCCACCAACAAGTGGCCTGTCATTGAGTCTGGAGACCATCGGATACCATTCGTGTGCGAACTACCAATGGTCAACTATCCACCTTCATTTAGTCACAACCTAGCATCATGTGAATTTGAACTTGTCGCCACGATTGAAAGACCGGGCTATCGGCCATTACAAACACCCTCCTTATCGATACGCTATGAACCCTATGTTGCGATAAGCGAGCCTTTAACACCCTATTATGAAACAGCCACTGTATCACCAGATATAAAAGCCATCCTGACGTTACCATCTGGCTGCGGTATTTATCTTTTAGATCCGGACGCTTCTCAGTTTCAATTTTATCTCGATATTAAATCCGAAAACCACACATTGAATGGTTTGGAAGCCACCATTATTCGAAAAATGGAAGTAAAATATGGAAGTCGACGTCGAAAAGATACGATGGTGATGTGTCATTCAGGACACCTTACGAACCGTCATGTTGTGTTAAATCTTCCAACCAAACGCAATCAACACAAAATCCAGCTCAGTTCCAAAAGTATTAGCTTTCTGGGTATGACGACATCCCTTTCCTTTTCAAGGTTTATAACATTGGAATACCAACTTGTGGTGACTTGTAAAGTCAAGCAAGGCCTCACCTCGACCAAAAAGCAGCTCTTTTGTGTCCCACTCAGTGTAGGCACACTTCCACCTGGCGAACAAGTGCCTTCTACTATTTCGTATTATCGAGATCCGCACGTCACTTCTGATAGCACGCTCCTTACCAAACCTAAATTTTTAAAGGCGATGCCTCAGGAAGAACAACTCCCGGCTTACACTGCGGAGGGTTCACCTCCAATCTATGTGTGTAAAAACTTTTGACCGATATACCCCCCTTACCTTACCGGATATGGGTTTTTCTTTAATTTAAATTGTCATGACTCTAAATGACTCTCTGTAATTTATTTCAACAAAGCAATTATCTGTATTATATTCAACATATTTATTAATTCATAATAATAATAAAAAAAAACTTGAAAACTTTCTATATCCTTTACATTTTGTTCTTTTTTAATAATGTCTTTTTAGTAAACATCATGTCTTTCTGACATATTTGACATATAGTTTGCTGCAGTTGAATATTCATCCAACAGATTCCGGTTCATGGTCGTTGACGGTAAAACCATTAACCCTCTTTCTGGCTTTCTATTTTAATTTACAGTTCCTGATATACCTGTTCATCATATTTATTAAATATATTTCTAGATAGGTGGGGTGATACTTTAGTTTAATTGGTAATCACTTTCTTCGCATATTTTGATATGCACGTTATCATTTTATTTTATCTCTACAACAAGTGGATGCCCCTTCACTTTTGTATATAAAAGTACTCTCTCTAAATGATGCTGTATTTAATCATAGTTAAAATAATTATCATCACTTCAGGATTATATTAAACTATGATAATAATGGCATTAGTAATGATGTGGCCTACTCTATAGATATATAGGTATATAGATATGTGTGTGTGAAACTGAATATAGTATGAATGAGTATATATTTAATATATGATTCAATAACAATAGCTTGTCCCAAGCTCTATCCATCTCATTCGCGCCAAAAGATGGCATACGAGTTTGGAAGTGTTATCAACTCCGCATTGCATTGTGTTTTTCCAAATACAGACATGTTACCAATTGCATTTTGCTTGAATTGTATTTCCTTGATCAAGTACAATCAAGAATAAGGTAATGCCTTTAATAACCGATCTTTTTTTTAAAAAAAAAGAGGTGATATAAATTAAATATTTATTATATATAAAAAAAAAAAAGAGTGTCAATTTTATTAAATTAAAATATTACACATTAACCTATTGAAAAGATGTTTAATAAAAGCAGTCGTTATGTATAAATATATACTTACAGGCACAGTTATTATTTGGGCCATTAGCACTGTTGGCTGTTTCCAAGTTGACACCTTGGTTCAAGCCTCTTCTACCACGAGAGCTGTCAGCAAGCTGATCAAGTGGCATACGTTTAGCGATACAGGTGAAAAGCTCGGCCACATTCTCGGCAGTCTTTGCAGAAGTTTCAAAAAACAATAAACCAGCTTCATCTGCATATTCTTGTGCAGTCTAATCACAATACAAGATGTTACAACACACATTCAAAAGTCACTTTATATACATTACCTGTGTTGGAACGGCTCTTCTTGCTTCAAGATCAGACTTATTACCTGCTAATGCAATCACAATATTTGGATCTGCTTGGCGTTGTAATTCGCTTACCCAAGCCTTTGCTTTATCTAAAGAAGACTGTATTCTAAATTCAGCATATTGTCAAACAAAACAAGAAGGATTCTTCTTACAGTCTGTGTGATATCATAAACAACAACTGCACAGTTTGCATTGCGATAATACATTGGCGCCAAACTCTAAAAACAAACCGGAATCAGTTTTAATCATGTATAAAATGAAGAAAGAATGATGATGTTACCTTGTATCTTTCCTGTCCGGCTGTATCCCAGATTTCAAACTTTACTGTATTGTCATCGAGTGTGATTGTCTGTGCTAGGAATGCGGCTACACTTTATTGCTTTAATATACAACACATTCATATTATGCATTGTTATTACCTCCAATAGTGCTTTCTCTGTATTCATCAAAGTGATCCTTTACAAAGCGCATCACTAGACTATAAACAAGTTAAAAAAGCATGCCTTACTTTTTATCCTTTCCATTTGAATATCTTCTTTACCTTGACTTACCAACAGCGGACTCGCCTATAAAAAAAAAAGAAGGATAGTTTAACTTTATGTCGTCATCTCTCTTTTCTTTTTTTCCTTCTTGTTTTTACTTTACCTAATAAAACAAGTTTAAATTGGTAAGTTTTTCCGGTTGGTTGTGCTGCTTTAGTTGACATGATTAAGTCGAGATGTTTGCTTATTCTTTTAAAAACAATAACTGAGAGATGAGAAAAGAATAAATAAATTAAAAAAAAAAGGATGATAAATTTGGGAAAAACCTATTTATAGTGTGTGTATTGAACACGTGATTTATCATGTGATAGTCGATGACCAGATAAAGGCATATCAGCACAGGTAATAGTCAGATCAACTAGTTTATACAAAAAATAAGAAAAACAACATGCATATTTTCAATTTATTTAGAATGCACGAATATCAACTACTCTTTGAAAGTATGTGAATTTTTAAAAACTGCTAGGAAAATATGACCTGTTTGAAGCAAATCAATAGCATTTCGTAAAGGAACAGCATGAAGGAAACAAATATATAAAAAGAATGAAAACAAAAGTAATATAAAAATAAAGTACTTGATGGAAACAGCATTAAAATACTGCAATTCAAAGCTTAAAAAGAAATCCGCAAAAAGCTAAGCTTTATGATCATTTACTACTTTAGAATTCAAAAATGGCAATTAAGACGTCAGGAAACCCCATTTTGTAGAACGATATGATATCAGCACTGATGGTGAAATAATCTAATGACAAGGAACAGCCTTAGTGACATTAAATAAATCTACAAGTTTAGAGATGGTGTGTACTGTTTTAAAAAGTAGGATTACACCACTTTTTACAAGAATTGTTCCCATCTGAACTTGGCCATTTCCTTTAAATACAAACCTGTTATTATTACATGGATGTATATCTTGTCTCTTTTTTATTGAGTTGCCAATAACCTCCCTATCAATGCAATATCTTTAATAACAACATATGATATGTTTAGTACCTGAATAAAGCAACGGTCACAGCAATAAACAAGATATTAACAATGAATAGATGTGAATGACTCGCTTGTATAAGCTGACCCTTGTACACTGAAAAGATAAAAAGTATGAAATCTCATCATCTGTTAAAGGGTTGAGAATTTCTATAAATGTACATTCACTGGCAATGCACCCAAAAGTTTATCGGTCAAAACCTCAACCCAAGAATAAGAGCGTTCAAAATAAACTGAAACAGAAAAGAATGAATAATGGCCATTCGCTTAAATGAAGGAAAGCACTCAAGTATTGTAGCAGATCATGGTCGTATGAGCGTGCCTAGCAGCCCAATGCATGATTAATTTATAATACCTTCAAGCATAATTACCCTTCAACAATAGGAATACCTCATCTCCCCCGCCAAAGCAATATACACATAATAAATATATATATATTGGTAATAACTCTACATGTAGTTTCACTTTACATTGTACTACTTTTTCAATAAAAAAAACCATCATCGTTGCAAATATATATATATTTGATCTGATATTTCTTATTTGATTCTTATCTGTGCATTATAATTCAAGTCGTTTGTGCCAATACAATGGGCTCTTTGTTTCGACATTTATCCTCGATACTCGATGTATTTTTTTATGTTTTCACGAGATAAATCTGGCAATAATAGCACGAGTGTCTCTTTTGGACCAAATTCTAGAAATAAGCAAAAGGTATTATCAGCTCTACTGTATATTCAGTATATTCATGTGTGCATCATAAGCTTGAAATACCTTGATAGAAAGCATTACAGCTTTGGTACCTTATTGTATACCAAATAAGACATCAAGTTTGAAAAGCGCCAAGTCAACACAAAGTCACTTGTGCATATTTTTTATACAAGTAGATAATTTTATTTATTTTTTATTGTTCTCTTTCTCTCCTTATTTCTTTTGTTTGTTTATTCATGTCGCGCTCTACCCAGTCACCACCACGCTCACCTTTTCGAAGTGAAAGAAGAGAACCACTTCGCTCTGCCACTGCAGGAAGTGCTTCAAGTGCAAAACGAACCAGCATATTATTATCAGAAAGACAGTTAAGCTCAGTAAAGGATCGCCTTCAACCTGTACACATATATTCTATTTTCTCACTTGTTTTTAGATTACCAAAACCCTAGCAGGCATTCGACACGGCTCCAAACCAAACGTGAATACAAAATACACAGAGCAAGAGCCTTCTTTATTCAATAGTCCTGCCTCGTCTGCTGTTCTTGAATCGCCACTGCCTTTTGAATCAACAGAAGATCCAATTAGCTCATTTAGTATTGAAATTCAAGAATATGCCATTATTGAAGATCTTTTGTTTGTGTTGATGGTAATTTTCTTTATAAATTAAACAACAATACCAATGGCAACAAAAAGTACTAATACATGATAAAAAGGGCATTGACGGTGTTTATATAAAGATCAACTTTCCAAAAAGTTTAGAAGAAAACGACGATCCAATGGAAGATGTACAGTTTAGCGTGGAGCCACGAGATGATTGGGACAATATGAAATATTCCATTGATAGCACTCTAGGTACCTTTATTATAAAAAGCAGAGTGGTAGTACAATGGTATTCAACTTTTGACTTGTAGATCCAAGCCTAAGGCACCTTGTCGAGCAAATACTTCCTATCGCCACTTACTATCTATCGATTGACGCATTCATTGAACGGTTTTCACGGTTCCCTTATGGCACCGTCAACCACGCCCTCTGTTCCGCCATCCGTGTATTTACTGAAAAATATCTCACCTTTATTGCACAGTTGGAACATGAATTTCAATCGTCGTCTGGATTTACATTGCAAAAACTGTGGTTCTATGCACAAGACACGTTGCGCAACTTGAAAATATTGCATCAATTGGCAATGTGCATTCGATCAGTCAAGAAGGTCGTGTCGGATGATGAGGATGACTTTGAGGCAGTGTTGGAGGGATTGAAAAAGGAGGATGCAACTGAGGAACAGGTACCAGATAACCAGAAAGGAGGGGCAGTGTTGAATATATTGAGTGACAGGCTGATTGGACTAAGCGGGTAAAACATTGAATATAAATACATTGAATATCATTGTTAATGTATTCTTGTAGAGATCCCAATTGTAAAAAACTATACACCTTTTTACTTTCAAAAGCATCCGTGCCTTATTACAACATCTTAAATTATTGGATTTACCATGGCGAAATAAGAGATCCTTACAATGAATTCATGATTTTGGAAAAGAAGAATGTAAAAAAGGAGAATCTAAAAGAGGATTTCAATGATGCTTATTGGGAGATGCGTTATACCATTCGAGAGGGCTTTGTGCCTAGTTTTCTGGAACCAATGAAGGTTCAGATATTGGTGGCTGGAAAATACTTAAATGTCGTGCGTGAATGTGGTGTCAATATTGCTAAACCAGAGGAAATGCAGGTTGAAAATGTGGAGCAAAATAACGACTTGAATCATCCCATTCGACAGGAGCCAAGCTTTATTCCAGCACGTAATGAGGTGTGGACTGCCGTGGATGGAAATAGCTTTGTAAAGAGTCTTGAGATCACTTACAAGTATGCAAATCATACTCTTCTCAACCTACTCCTCAAGGACCAGCAATTAATGAGTCGTTTACGGTAAGATGTAGACATGCTGGGTGGGTTCCCGTTGTTTACTCATATTCAAATCATTAGATCATTGAAGCACTACTTTTTCTTGGATCAATCCGATTTCCTAACATCATTTCTTGATCTCGCCAAAGACGAACTAAAGCAACCAGCATCTGGAATACCTCATACCCGCCTCCAATCACTCATGGACCTTGTATTGCGCAACCCGTCTTCAGTAGCTGCCTATGATCCATTCAAGGAAGATGTCAAGGTATCAATGAGTCATGTTAAGCTCATTGATCAATTATTACGCATCATCAATGTCGAAGGTATCGATGCTAGTACACGAACAGGCGATTCCATATTTGAAAGAAGCCAAAGTCTTTCAGCTAGTTTCATGTCGACCAGTTCAACAACTACACGTGAAGTGTTGTCTGGATACGATGCACTTGTGCTAGATTATACCGTCACCTTTCCTCTCTCTCTTGTCATTTCGCGGAAGGCATTGACAAAGTATCAACTCTTATTTCGTTTCCTACTCAACTTGAAACATATGGAAGAACTGCTATGCGGTGCCTGGATGGATCAAAAGAGAATTATTTGGAAGACAAAATCCTATGATCCTGAATTGGAGAATTGGAAGTTTAGAATATTTTCACTTCGAGACCGTATGCTTTCATTTGTTCAGCAATTTGCCTATTATGTCACAATCGAAGTATTGGAGCCTAATTGGCGCCTACTTGAATCTAATCTCGGTAAAGTGTCAACCGTGGACCAAGTGTTACAATGCCATTCGGATTTCTTGGATACATGTTTGAAGGAATGCATGCTTACAAGTGCTAAACTTTTAAGGGTAAAAAATCAAATACTTGACTATTTCTTGTTCTTATCACTAAAGCGTATAATAGATATTCAACAAATTAATGCTCTCCTGTCATTCTTTTGCCGCTCATGCTGAAAAGTTCACCTCGCTCCTTTTACAAGTAGAGCAAGAAATGGCTCCAGATCAATTTGGCTTACCTAAAGCAGGACTTGGTGATTCAATCATTTCACGATTTGAGACCACATTAAAGGCTCTTGCAAAGATGGAAGAAACCTTTATGTATCATATGAAATTACTGATTGATGCATTGAATTTCTATTCTGCGTCGGAAACAGTACAATTTCTTTGCTTAGTGGTTAGACTAGATTACAATCAATATTACAATAGCAACATGCCAAAGAGAAATAAATAGAGAGAACAGAGAAGAAGAAGAAAAAAGAGCCCAGAGGGTTCATTGTATTAATTATGAACTATTTACAAAGTAATAATAATAATAATAGGAATAATAAGTGTGTGTGGTTATTGTTGTTGTGTGCGTTCTAAGATTTGTTGGTTTTTGGCTTCTTTCATCGCATTTGAATTAACTGCTAAAAAACCTATAATCACTAAAAGAGCACCAATGCTGTATCTAAAACTAGGAATAATGTGCTTAAAGAAAATATCACCAACTAAAGCCAGAGGTATCTATAGATGAATTACATGGTTAGTATTTAAAAAAAATCATGTAGAACACTCTATCAAAGCCTTTTCTTACCGTTAGAGATATACCAAGTGTCACAACGAGCGGTGAAGTCATAAGCATCGCCAATAACCACAGGTAATCGGATCTACACACAGA
>VCJK01001552.1:103473-117911 GCA_024139485.1 Backusella psychrophila | reverse complement strand
AATTAAAGTTTTTTTTTTTTGTTTTTTTTTGCAGAAAAAAAAAAGGGATTGCATGTTTCAATACCCCTTATAATTTTTTTTTACTGCATGAGAATTATTGTTTTGTACCTGAAACTCTTTCCTCTTTTGCTCCATCAATTTGCCACTCCAACTTCCCCCTTATTCTTCCAATTGCGCTGATCAAGGAGTACAACTTTGTCAGAAAACATGTATGCTTGTAAAAGTGTTTTAGTGCAACTGATTATTAACAGACTGAATCACCATGCCACCTAGCTTCTTAGCTGCATTGCAAGGTGGTACAATTGATCAAGTTATACATAGTAAATTGGGCTAACAAAAATGGAAATATTTTTGAAGCACCGATTCTGTGATTTCTGGAGAACATATTAGAGAAGAGTTGTACCTTTATCTGACATTAAACGTGTTTTGATTTATAGCCAGTCAAGGAAATATTGTAATACGTTTGGTATTATTATACAACCAATGAGTGCAGTCATAGTAAGTATCCATCTATTAGGTGAACAAAAAGAGTAAAATGCTCGAGATAGTGCTCTC
The DNA here is from genome assembly GCA_024139485.1 of Backusella psychrophila. Lineage (NCBI taxonomy): Eukaryota > Fungi > Mucoromycota > Mucoromycetes > Mucorales > Backusellaceae > Backusella > Backusella psychrophila. The sequence goes on along the minus strand of VCJK01001552.1, from coordinate 117,356 downwards.
TCTTTGGATAAATTATACATTATATAAAAATAACACTTATAAATATCTTCTGAAGAAAGCAATATGATACGTATTAGAATTATAATGTTTTGAAGGGAAAATAAATAGGCTGCCGGAATTCTAAGAAAAAAAAATACATTAGCCACAACAAGTATGTCATAATTGCCCTTACAAAGACAAAGAAAAGTATATTTACTGTAATTGGTGTTTAATTTAAAGTAATGGTTTCAATGGATCTATTACATTGTTATTCAAGGTGACTTTATATAGGTTATTATCTTTTTTTAGATTTGTAACAGTGCAAACCTATACAACAATCTAAGATCTAACAAGAATTGGTCTTAAACTGCTATTTTGTCCAACAATACCGTTCTATTTACCTGGTTTATCATAAGGTTTTTACTCTTACTTTCTTTTTATGAATTAGATCGGAGAAGAAGTAAAAAAAAAACAAAAACTGTCAGTTATATGCCTTAAGTAGTATAGACTATAATTAACTAATCAAGGGTGAGGACATGAGTTACCTGGGTTCCAACAATTTTCATATCATAAAAAGTGTACTTCTATACATGGCCCGTGAGTACAAGTAATCTTATATAAGGAGACTCTAAATTGATTAATGTGATTTTTTTTCCTTTCTTATTCTCTTTTCTTTTATAAACTTTATTCACATCTACATTCCTTTTTTCGTTACCCTAATACACTGATTTTTAGTTCACTTCTTACCATTATAACCAAGAGGAATTAAAACCAGATGTACATTTCAACCATCAGCACCGTTTTATTAGTATGCGGAACTTTTGTATCTGCTGCTACCACTAACAAAGCCAAAACCACCTCAACATCTTCTGGTATCTTGGCAGTCGAATCACCAGCATGGCTTCCCAAGTTTAAAGCACCCACTGGTGTCAATTCCGGTTACCCCACTGGTGAATTGACACTTTCCGAAACATTACCTCGCGAAACTTTAGACATGTCCGCATATCCTGAGCCTTGGGGTAAGGTATCAACAACACATCCCGAAGTTAAGAAAGTTATTGCCGCCATCGATTGGACCAAGGTTCCAAAGGCACCTGTTCGCAAGACCAAGACCAATGGTGATATTGATATGACCGGTTATGATAGCAGCAAAGATCCTTACTGTTGGTGGTCTGACTCAAACTGTGTCAAGCCAAAGGCTTCCTATTTGCCTCAGGATGTTTCCATCTGTCCTAACGCTGGTGATTGGGGTTTGAATTACGATGATGGACCTTACAATCCCAGTGCTTCTGACAAGGAACTCAACAAGTGGGCCGAGCCTGAGCTTTACAACTTTTTGGCCAAGACAAAGAACCAAAAGGCTACCCTTTTCGTAAGTATTTTTCTCTCTGAAGACAATAATTGGAATATAATGCCTAATATAGACAATCATTACTAGTATATTGGATCAAATGTTGCCACCTATCCTGAAGCCGCTAAGCGTGCTCTTAACGATGGTCACGTTCTTTGCTCCCAGTAAGTTTGCATCATCTTTTTATTCGTAAAATGTTTTCTAATACATTGATTTTTAGCACCTGGTCTCACCCTCAAATGACCACTCAAACCAATGAGCAGGTTGTTGCTGAACTTTACTGGACTCTTCGTGCCATTAAGGAAGCCACCGGTATCACTACCAAGTGCTGGAGACCTCCTTATGGTGATGTCGATGATCGTGTTCGTGCCATTGCATGGCAGATGGGTATGTTGACCTATCTCTGGGACGAAGATACCAACGATTGGAACATGCCTGGTAAGCTATTATAATATTGAAAAAAAAAAACATCAAAAATGCAATTCTAATTCAAACTTTTTTTTATTATAGGTGATGGTGGAGGAAACTTGGCTCCTTCTGCTGTTGATGGCTACTTTGAAGGATGGATCGAGAAGCAAAAGTCTGGAACTGACAAGCATGGTCACATTGTTCTTGAACACGAACTTAACAATGCTACCGTTCAGATGACCGAAAAGTGGCTTCCTAAGCTCCAAGAGTCTTTCAACGTTGTTTCTATTCACCAATGTATGAACATCTCTCAACCCTACTGGGAAACCAACTGGGTCTATCCTACTGAAGCAAACCCCACTGTTTCCAACACAACGACTAGTAGCTCTGCTGTCGTCTCCTCCTCTACCTCCGCCTCCTCAGTAGTGCCATCCGTTTCTTCCGTAGCATCTAGCGCTGTCACTTCTCCTGTTGAAAGCGATTCTGCTACCAACATCAATGCAAACAACGCCGCTAGTGCTGCCTCCAGCGTACAGAAGAACTCCATTGTTCCTGCTGTTATCGCCATTGGTGCTGCTGCATACTTTTTTTAATAAATCACCTATGTATTAATAACTCTTGATGTATGATTATCATACCTCAATTACACTCTACAGTTTTTAAAAAAAAAAAGCGTTTCTATTCTTCGTAAGATTAGTTATTGTTTCTTTATAATATAATTCATTACAAATTTAACATGCATGTAATAAACATTAATTTTTATTTTCATATAACAAATGTTTTCAATTTATTTACTTTGAATGGACATGTGCATAGCATTACTTTGCTTCATCCAAAGGCTTGTAACTAAAAAAAAATGCCTAGAAGCATGTGGTAGGTTTTAAACTGCCTGCCAGTTCTCCAATGCATGTGAATCATACAAGTCTTTCCTGGTATAATGATCAAACCTGATCTTGGCACTAGCAGAGTGCTACCTTTTTTTCGATCAAAACACCTCGAGGACATTCCATGCAGATACGTCATTATGACAGCTCTCTGCATCAGAGTTATCACCAAGCATCTTGAACTTTACAATGGATTCATTAGAAGCTGCTTTGCGACACATGGTAGAACTGTAGTTTATTTTCTTCATTCAAACTGAGAATCATGAATCGAATCGTTAGATTCTTTTTAAGGTATTAGTCATAAAAAAGTTGCAAGAATAAGAAACGTTTTATTAATTATGGGCTCGCCATATATAGGGAGGTTTAGCGTGTTTTGATGGAAGTGGATATTAAATGGCCAATAGGGAGAAGATTGAATCTTGTAGGCTGCGCTGCAACTGGTATAACGTTGTATTGGCCTTGCTGTTGACTGGACATAATTTTGCGTGCTCTAATGTACATGAAAGAATAAATTACATGATTAATACATCAAGACTCCAAGCATAAACTTACTTCTCATACGTATCACCATTAGCACCGGTCAACACACCAAACAAAAGAGTTTGCTTAAGATAAAACTTTTCTACACAAGGCTTAAAATGAGGTTCAAAAGTATCCCAATTGACAGCATCAATCTGTAAATAAATATTAATGGGTTTAGTTGTACTTTAATAATTCAATATTCAATATTCAATATTCAATATTCAATATTTCAATTACCTGCTCCTGCATTCTTGACAACATCTTATTATTTGAAGATAGGTTATCTTTTTGTTGTAAGACGTGGCTCAAAAACATGTAATCGAATATCATTTGGAGAGCACCATTTTCTGTAAGCTCAATATCTTTTGTGTCTAGTAAAGCATTGAATGCATCTATTGTGGTTTTAAATAACTGGTTTCTAATATCTTCTAAAATCGACTTTTTATCATATAAAAGGTCAGTAAAACTAGTTCCGTATGTATTTATAACCAAAAGGTCATTTACCTGATCAAGTATGCTGCTATTAACACGCTGTATTTCTTTACAGATTGTGAATATAACTCTAACAATCTCATTTGTTGCTTGTATAGGGAGTTTGATATCATCTTCTACATCTTTTCATTGATAAAAATGGTTAATTGAATTAGCCTCACCCATAACCTTAGTATAAACTTACTTTCCCAAACCAAAACAGATGAGCACTGATCATTCCATTGGGACGTCAATAAAACATTTCTTAAATTCTTTCCAAATTGATTCGACATTTCATTAATCCATGCTTTATGTGCTTCATGATATGTATCTGTGAGCTTCTTTTGTATTTCATTTAATCTAGGATCTTTGTATAAAAAAGGGTTAATACGATACATTGGTTGGATTCAATAATTCCCTTCTCCTCTAAAGTACCTTTATTGACACCACTTTTCAATTCAAAAACAGGCGTAGATTCATCTGTCAGCAAAAGTGCTTTTGGAAGTTCCTTTGATAATAATGCAATATTTTTTGCAAGGCGACCAAGGAATATAGACAGGTCATTTACTAAGTGTCAACAGATTTTGATGTTATTATAAACTCTTCATATTGTACTAATATTCGACTTTACCTGCTTGTTTATCTGACCAGCTATCTATTTTTGCAAATAACAACTTCAATTCATCAGCATATTTTAAAACTGCTTGATAGCAAGCATCTTGGAAATAGTTCTTGATCATGTTGGTATCGCTAATTTACCCAAGAAAAGTTAATTGCCTTTTTCTTTATATACATTACATCACAAACTTACTCGACAGCATGGAAATAATCGTTTTCATGACTTGAGAAATGAGCCTGCATGTCCTTTCGACTTGCTGACAATACAGAGTCAAACGACTCTTGTAGTTTAAAAAGTAAATCTGTTCGATCATAGCTTATTTCACGCAACGATTTTTTAAAGTTTTCAATCTCTTGCGAAGAAGATAGACTGGGAAGGATAGAGTTGGCTGTGCTCATACCAGGCCATACATGAACAGTAACAGAGAAATCTTTTTTGGTGCATTTCTGGTTTTTATCAGTCACTAAAGGCCAAACAACCGTACTAGGTTGTACAGAAAGCGCATCAAAGTTCTTGCTGATGATCTCTTTTGCATGATTGTTGAATGCGTCTCTAAGCATGACATCCCAAAGCGAATAACGAGTTCCAACTAAGCTTTGTGTCGCTGCTTGCCATTTGTTGTTCTTTATATCCTTTGTGTTTTCATCTTCACCCAATAATTCCCATACACGAGATCGAACCTTAACCAAACCCGATTCCGTATCTAAAGGATTGAATATATTGGGAAGATGAAGTTGTAGAGCATCTTTTATCGATCCGAGCCAATTCTGAACCATTTTTTCTACCTGTTCTGGTTTTAGAATGGGTACTGGATCGAAATTTGGAGTGTAATTTTGAATGATTTCAGGCAAGTAGCGTACAATCAAATGTACATTAGAGCTGGGCGAAAAGACACGAGTAATAGCTGGTTGACTGGGTGTTTCGTTACCATGACTTGATTTAGAAGGGATCAAGAAGGTTTTTTGAAAGTTTTCAACAAATGATTCAATCAGAGTTTGCTTATGGTTTTGATCTTTTGAATAAAATACGTCATAGGCCTGAGTGATGGTGCGTTTAATGATGAGTATGATTTCACGTAATTGGTGAGTCGTGCGCTGAATTTGAGTTTCTGAAGCCTTTGCATTGTGCTGGATAATTTCGTGAATAACATTGGTTCTCATTTCGAGCATTTTTTCGAGCGTGTCCTTATATGACATGTCATCTAAAAGCATAAGTCCAACCATTAATTCGGCAATGTGCTGTAAAATAGTTTAATACATAAATAAATAGACTTTTAAAATGTTGGTACCCTACCTCTGGACTTTGTTCCGAGATGCGCAAATAATGAGTGGATCGTTGTATGATTTGAGGGCCGAATACGCTGACTGCATCCCATTGTCTCTGCACAACCGGAAAAGCCATTTCAATATCAATAACTGACTGATTCGACTCGTCCTCCAAATTATCATGCACGACCTTTGCCAATGTGAATAGTCTGCTTGCGTGAAGATAGCGATGGTTCTCCATAGCATGCCATATCTAATACACACAAATACAGGTCAATATAATCATATCCATTCCTTATGACTCTCCATTTATTACCTGTTCTGGTACATCGGCCAGTGACTTGATCAATGCTGCAACCACGTATAACTTTCTGCGCTTATTATCCACTTGAGCTGATCACCAAAAATGGAATTAATTATTCGAAATAAATAAAGTGTATGTATTAACAAAAAAAATTACTTGTTGAGCTTTCTTTTTCGTGCTGTTGTAAGGCAGACTTTGTCTTTAGTTTGATATTGTCCATGCCGCTCGATTCTTGCATTCGACTGAGATTGCTTTGAATGACCTGAGCATTTTTACTCATTGTGATGATGGCGTCGGCTGCTGATATCAAATCCAGGTATTGCTCGCTTTTTATGTGTCAATACTCTTATTTTTCTAGTTATTTTCAGGCATGTAAGCTTACCCTACCATAGCACGTAGTTCCTTCTTTTGAGTTTCAATATCGCCACTATTGTTCATTTATTTGTAAGAGTCCATCAACAAGAACCTTGTTTTTTTCTTTTACCGTGTTTTTTTCTCAAATGCCCTCACATCTGGCACACTTGATTCAATGAGGTAAGTGTCTGGATTGTCATCTACCGTTGTGTCTGTGTTGGACATATTGCTATTGAAAGTAAAGAGAAGAGACGAAAAATACGCTCTAGCTTTTTTGTCTTTGTGGTTTTATCAGTCACAATATGCTGGCTTTGGAAAACGGTGTTCAAATTCCAGAGGTTTCATGCTTAGAAGCCATTTATATTTCTGATATTCAGTCTTCTAGGCCGCATTTTACATCGATTTGAATCATATCTAATGCACTATTAGCAACTAATTAAACCCTATTGTATGCTATGAGCTTTTTCTCTCTCACTCTCTCTCTCACACACACACACACACCTTCACAATAAACCAAGAGCCAGACACTCAGAAAGTTAAGAGAAAGAGTTATTCACCCAACAGGAGCATATAGTCAAACAGTTGGTATACACTAGGATGGGCTTTGTTCACTTTCTAGTATTTACAGGCCATAATCCAATATAAAATCGCCTCTGAGTGTATGTTTACGAACAGTAGAATCGCTCAATTTCTATATGTGTCAATGATAACAGGGTGCTTAATGTCTTGGTAAATTTTGATATGCAGAATTTAGCAATTCCTATGAAAGAATACAATGAATAATTCGAGAGGCTCTTCTTCTCAATAAGAGAGCCAAAGATAATAAGTAACTATTTGCTGCTTAATGAGCGAGCAAAACTAGTAACCAGATGTGGAGCGCAGACGAACGTCTGGATAACTTTGAATTACCATCTGCCACTTTTAGACCCAAGACTGGTCAGTACTTGGAACAATGTATAGCCATGAACAATTACCGATAGTCGTGGTTCAATCTGAGTCTTTGTTACAAAAGTCACGACTAGAGAAAAGTCTGCTTATCTGTTCTTGTGAAATACGCTAGTAATGACTGTGGCACCTAAAGAGATGAACTAGTCAATCTCTAATTCAGGCTTGAAACTAACAACTCGCTTGAGGCGTGTACAGATAACTTTAAACTTTTCATAGAGGACTCTAATGATATAAAGACTGTATAATTTTTCATCTACTTGTGAACATCTTGTAATCTGAAATTTCTGACAAAATACGACAATAAAACTCTCTTTAGTTATCACTCCTCCAATGGACAACATTATTAAAGTAGCTGCTATCGTCTACAGAAATCTAAATAAAGAGAATAAATAAAGGAAATGATGAAGTATTGGTCCTCGGCATTGACTAGGGTTAGATTTTCCTAAAAAAAAGCTCTTAGTTTCCCTGCAGTGATATTTATATGTTTATAACCCATGATCCCTCGGAGCATTCAATTGTTTGACATTTTATAAGCATTCGTCGATAAACATATATCATTATTTCTTACGGCTTTAAAAGAAAACTATCAAAAGGAATCAACTCTTAAACATTTTAAAGGTTACCACTTACCGTTTTTAACGTCCCTCATTTAGTTGAACCTTTTCAAAATGTAGTGAGATGAATAAACAAAAGCTACATAACGTTTTTGTTTTATTTTGTTGTGCTTTCCTTTTCATGGCAGCGAATCAAACAAATTGCACAAATACAATGTAAAAACCATGCAGTAAGATAAATGAATTGTTTTGATCTCTATATTATGTATGTATCTTACATAAATATGTTTAAGGCGCTAAGTATGATAACCCCCTCTCTTACATTACACCTAGGATAGCTTTCTTGATTGCCGTTTTCAGGCACGTTAAACATTTTAAAAGATGCACTGTGCCGATCCTACTTGTACTCATGAAGGACTGTTTGCAGATACTTTTTTGGTCCATCAACATAAACAAAGAAAAACAACTGGATGATTTACTTGCTTATTGAGGTAGAATATAAAATAAAGGGAGGGATAAATGATACCATGCTAGGGAAAATAAAATAGGAAAGCTAAATTGGAGCGCAGCATTAAAAGCGTTATTTGGTCCAAATTAAATTTCAGGTACGACTTTTCAGAACAAAAATCTTTTATCCGATGCATTAATACGTCCGCACTTCTTGATGACCAAAAAAAGGAGGTACGAGAGAAATAAAGCAACTTATCTGTTACTTTTTTTTTAAAAAAAAAGATGAAGCTGCAATAATGAACATGCCAAAAGCATTCAGGAACGATGGATTGGATGCTGTAAAGGAACAAACCAAAAGTAGGGAAAAGGGGGGATTTGCGTTATCTTTAGTGTTAAACACTGTGGGAGTCATCCAAAGCATCTGTTTTAATTAAAGTTTGTAATAACGGTTAAAAATTAAGTTTGCGTAAATGAAAATGTGAGAAAATAAATGATATTTTCTTCAACACCGTTTTATTCTCACTACAACACAATAGAGTTATTTGGATAGAATATACTCCACTATATATAATACTAAATCGAATCAACATGATAAGGTGAAGCACAGTAAACTGTGTTATGTATATACACGAACGCGTGATGAAGTAAATACGAACTGTATTATTGTCGTACTAAAATGAATCACTTTGGAGATAAAAAAAAAATCTCTCCGCTTAAAACGCGAATCATTTTCTCGGAAAGATTGCACCGATAGAAAAAAGGGCTTTTATGATCTAATTGATTCTTAATTGCATGCCTTGACAGAATGAGAATTAGAGATAAAATACATCAAATTCAGTTGATATTTTACTTTTAATAAGTAGATCCTAACAACACAAAATGGTAATCATTCTACTATTAATAACCAACAATAAAAATGATGATCATGACAAAACGAACACTGCCTATTGGTTTCAGCTCAATTAGAACGCGATGGGTCATTTTCTTCATGATAATTACATATTTTATATTGAAAACAAGTTGTTCCTGGATTCTATCTTGTATGTATCTCCCGACTTGCCACTCTGTTTTTATGTTGTATTGCTCTGGTTAGATAAAAGCACTGATATAATCAATCAAAACAAGAATGATTATGATGATATTGATGATGATCGCTTTTGATTGTTAAATTACAGCGAATGCAAGACAAGATCGATGCAATTAAGATAATACAACAAATGAGAAATGTACACAGATCTAATATCTGTTCACATGAGATACAATAAAACAGAATATACTTTTTACGCTGACGTTGCGGTCTTTTAATATGTATTTTTTGTTGGGAACCACACATAAAAAGCTATTTATTTTGGCTTGGTGTGTATTCTCTTTTTTTTTTGTAACTTTGTTCGGTTTTGGTCTCTCTATCTCCTTCGACCTTTCACCCCTTTTTTCGTAATGAACAAGTCAGCAAACGAAAACACTCAAAGAGGCCAAAAGAGGCCCAACTATGCTCAGGCTGCTAGATCAACACCTTCAAAACCGCAATCAGAGCGCCAGCATAGTCAGCACAAACAGCAGCAGCAGCAACAGCAGGAAGATGCCGCTGTTTTGAAAAGCTCATCTACAGGATCAGCATCTACTCATCATCATAAAAATTTGTATGTATTTTATAGTGTAAAAGAATGTGATAACTAAAATATTAATTGCTATTACGATAATAGAAAGAACAAAGAATACAATAATAGTAATACTAATCATACAAATAATAATGGCTTTAAAAAGGCTCCTGTACAATTACCAATGCAACCTCCTTCTACTGACACTGGTAAGATGGAATAAAAAGGATTACATATGAATTGGATGTTCACTCATTCATTCATGATATTTATCGTTGTATTGTTTAGTATCTATTCAATTTGGATCAATACAGGACTCTCCATCAAAAACGTCTACAAATAAAACCCGTGATACGCAAGTGTTCAGATCATCCGAGACACAATTTACTAATTCGTCTGACAATGTTGTAAGTAAACTGATGGTTTACTTGGTCTAATTACTTTACTAACCATAAAAAAAAGCCTCGACCTAGGGTTCAGAATAATCAAAAGCAGCATCATCAACAAGAGATACCCAGATCGCCCCGTACATCTGACAAACGATTATTTACACAAGCTTACGCGCCTCGTCGTGATTTGAATCAAGGGGATCACAATATCAATGGTGGCGGTAGGTTTTATAAAAATAATAACCATCAACATCACAATAATAGCCATCATTACGGGAAGCACTCGCCTTATCAGCAGAATTATCACCATCAACAGCAGCCTTATTATCAAGCTTCGTCGTCTTCTTCTTCTTCTCCTCCATCCGCACCTCCTCCTTTACAACAACAGCAACAACAGCAACAGCAGCAACAACAACAACAATATCCACAACCAATGTCCTCTCCCAACTATCACCATCATCATCCAAAGAAGAATAACAATACTCCACCCGCCCAAATACCTAATAATAACTGGAACTACCCGCCTAACCCTCAATACGTAAGTTTTATTTTCTAAATCATAAAGCTTTACTATATCTAACATGTATCAAAAATAATAGTATATATCCCCTCCTCAACAATACCAGATGCCTGTCTATGTGCCACAAAACCGCTCTCCTGTCTCAAAGGCCATTCCTATTGTCAACCCATTAACAAAAACAACGCTGAAATTTGACCCTAATGCCCCTGTCCTTCCTCCTCCACCTGATGTAACAGATGAAAAGACTGAGTCTAAGGTACCAGATACTGCTTCAAGAGCTGTTAGCATAGTGAATCCTGCTTCTAAAGATGATAAGGAACTTGAGAGTGCTGAAAATAGAAAGGCTATCGAGGAAAAGGAATCCAAGCAGTTGGAGCACGACGAGGAACAAAAGAAGAAGGAAGAGGAGAGATTAAAGAAAGAGGAGGAAGAGAAACAAAAGGAAATTGAACTTGAAAAAATTATTAGAAGGATTGAAGAAGATGAGTTGAAGAGAATAGAAGAGGCCAAAAAGAAAGAGGAACAGATAGTGGCTCAAAAGGTGGGCATGGTACCTCCTATAGATACCTTTACTCGCCCATTAACAGAATCCCCCGTCTCGACCCCTCTTGAAAAAACTGATGCCACTCAAGCTTCTACCATACGAAAAATCGACGATCCTAGTGCCATTGAATATCCTCCAAATATAACCTCGTTCCCTACAACCAATGTTAAAGAAACAGGCCGATTTATCTATTCCCCTGAATTCCTGCGTCAGTTCCAGGCTCTCTGCAACGAAACAAGCCAAGATTTGTCTGTCATTGAAGCAGCAAACAGCATCATGGATGAAACGAGTACGCAGCGTAAACAGTCAATGGATCGAACCAATAGCAGAGGCCCGACCACCCCTACTGGACCTTTACTCAATTCGCCATTTGTTCCCAACAGCGGTGGCGACCCCATGTTTAGAATGAATTCACGCGAAGGGGGCAATCGTATGGAGATGGGTAAATTCAATATGGGAAGACCACTTATCCCACGCACCCCAAGCGGTTCCATAGAACACCACCACCCATTTAGCACACCAATGCAAAAAAGCGCCAATCTGAGTGGTCGAGGTCGCGGTGGCATGAAGATCTTTCGAAATCCAACTCAGAACATTCAGGGCGGTCCTACCATACCACTGGAACAAGTAGCTCCTCTTGAAAAATCCGAAAACAGATGGGTTCCCCACGCAAAAGAGACTCCCTTTGAAGAATCTGAGCTGATTCCTCAGGATACCATTATAAGAAAGGTCAATGCTTTATTAAACAAGATTACTCTCGAAAAGTTTGATTCGATTGCCGAGCAAATCTTTAATTATGCACACCAATCTGCCAAAGAAAAGGATGGTAAAACGCTTCGTACCGTCATCAAATTATTGTTCAACAAGGCGTGCGATGAACCTGCTTTTGCCGGCATGTGGGGCCAGCTCTGCCGTTACCTGTTTACACACATGAAGGACGATATCCAAGATGTGAACCTTGTTGAAAATGGTAAACCGGTGTCTGGTTCTATTCTTTTCCGCAAATATCTTTTCAATCGTTGCCAGAAAGAATTTGAAAGAGGCTGGAAGGTCAATATGCCCGAAATGGAAAATGCAGAGACCCTCATGACGGATGAATACTATGCAGCTGCAAAGGCAAAGCGTCAAGGTTTGGGCTTGATTCAATTTGTTGGTGAGATGTATAAACGACAAATGCTTTCCTATTCGGTGATGAAGAGCTGTATTACCAAGCTTGCAGAGGGTGCTGAAACCGCTTGTGATGAAGAGGTCGAGTCTCTTTGTAAGTTTATAACAACTGTCGGTAAATTCCTTGACAAGAAGGAGGATACCAAAAGTGCTGTCGATCATTCTATTCATTTGATGACAAATGTGATACCCAAGAGCCCTAATATCACTAACCGCGTCAAGTTTATGATGCTGGTAGAGTATAAACCGCCCCATGCATAAATTTAGAAACTTGTATTCATACTTTTTTTTTTTTAGGATGTCATTGACTTGCGTAAAAATAAATGGGTCCCTAGAAACGATGAAACAACTGGCCCTACCACCATTGCAAAGATCCATGAAATGGCAGAAAAGGCCAAGGAAGAAAAGGAACAGGCAATGAAACGCAACAATAGTTCTCGTGGACAGTACAATCCTAATCAGAATAACAATAATAAGCAAGGAAACCCCATGGCTCGTACAGGCTCCTATCGTGGTAATAGAGACTATAACAATTCGAACCCATCGTTCAACAATAGCAACGGTAAAAATAACAATAATGCTGGTAACAATGGTAACAATGGTGGCGGTGGCGGTGGCGGTGGCGATGGCTGGAATACAGTTGGATCCAACATATCTCCTGGTGGTCCCAATAAGAATCAAATGAATGGCTTGTCCAACTTTGGTAAAACCGATAGAAGTAAGACAAGATCAAACCATCTTGGACCCTCCAACAGTCCTTTCCCAAGCTTAAACAGAGGAAAGTCTACAAATGGTGCGGAGAACAAGGATTCGGCAGCAGAAGCAAGAGCAAGCCCTGCTACAAACATGTTTAGGTAAAGAGTATAAAGCTTTATCAATACATTTAGCTAAATTATATATATATAATAGTGCATTGTTAAACAACCGAGATGAAGAAGATAATAAACCAGAGGAACGTAAAAAGCTGAATTTGAAACCAAGAACAGTCGCTGAATCATCATCTACAGAAAAGAAGGAAGAAAAATTAGCGGACGATGTTGTTAAAAGCAGATCAAAGAATATCCTTGAAGAGTACTTTAGTATCCGTGATAAAAAGGTAAATATAATAGTTCATATTCTTGAGAACATTCTATTCACGATCATGTTGGCTTTCTCTATAAAAAGGAACTGTCTGAATGTATCAAGGAATTGGATGATGTGCATTATCGTGAAATCTTTATTGGAGAAATATTGGCTGTCGTTGAAAAGAAGGCCAGTGATGTAGACCAAATGTGTGATGCTGTCACCTATCTTTGTGATGAGAAGCTCTTGGAGAAGTCTGTGATATTAACTGCATTCAAATCCTTCATGGAAGGCTATGATGATATTACTATTGATGTTCCTCAAGCACACAAATATGTTGCAAAGCTACTTGTATCCTTTAGCATATCTCCTTCAGAGGTTGGAGGCGAAGAATTCCCTGCCTTGGAAAAGGCTTATGATGAGATAAAGGTACTTTAATGATATTGGTTTTATATACGATGAATATTAACCTTTCTTTTAGTGTAATTAATTGG
>VCJK01001552.1:64399-82178 GCA_024139485.1 Backusella psychrophila | reverse complement strand
TTTTTTTTTTTTAACTTAAAGTTCAAACACAGCGTCAAAACGCACTCCAAACCCCTCTTTTCGTACACTTTTTCTTTCTTTCTTTTTATATATTTATTTATTCATACTCTTTTCCTTTTCTTTTCTTTATTTCTCTTATCAAATACATATTATAACTATTTTAACAGTTACCATAGCAACAAATAGCAAATATGTTGAGTTCCTCACCTCTACCTACTGAACCTATGAGTAGTAACACTGCACAGCCTTCAAGCAGCAGCATACCTGAATTCGTCAAAAAGCTGTTTAGGTAATAATAATAAAGAAAGAGATAGAGAGAGAGATGACTTATGAATCATTGTTAGCATGTTGGAAGATAACTCATACCCACAAATATTCTCCTGGGGAGCAGAAGGAAATACGTTTGTTGTGAAGGATCCAAATGAGTTTGCTCGATACATTCTCCCAAAGCATTTTAAGCATTCGAATTTTGCAAGCTTTGTGCGCCAATTAAACAAGTATGACTTTCATAAACTACGTATACCTGAAGACGGCCAGCGCATTTATGGCGATCAGGTAAGAAGAAGAAAGAGTAGAAGAAAGAGTAGCTTACAGTATGGCTTTGTATACTGAAATGCTCGCAATCCTTGTAGGCCTGGGAGTTTCAACATCCCAATTTCAAATACAATCGCAGAGAATTACTAGAGGAAATCAAGGTAGTAATAGTAACAATAACAATGATAACGAAAAGAATGCTAATAAGTAACAATACACAGAGAAAACCCACTGGAAAATCAAATCAAAACGCCCAATCAGCTGTTGCAAATGCGTCAAATATTGAAGAAGAAATGAAAAGCTTAGCAAGCAATCTTCAAAAGGAAATCAACTACTTGAAAGAAACTCAAAAAAGAATGACAGAAAAAGTAAAAAACTGCGATAAGAAATACAGCATTGTTTTGGATAGCATTCAAGGATTCAAAAATAATATGGAGGAACAGGATATGCTTATGAGAAATATCATGAGCTCAATCTCAAAACAAGACCATACTAATAACAGTGCGATGCCAATATCACAAGACCAACAAGACCTGCTAAAGATGATGGATGCTTATAATACAGTTTCAACTGCAAGTGAGGATAGTCTAAATAGAATCACCGAAGTGGTAGCACAGAATATAAATGCTCCATTGCCATTGTCAATGTCAACAACACCTATCCCTTCCATTGCTGCTCCTACTACTCCTACAACATCTACCGCTCCTCCAACTACACTAACAACGCCCACATTAGCAACATTAGCAACATTAGCAACACCAGCAATAGCAAATATAGATAATACGTCTATGATACCCATAATAAATGCATCCGTCCCTTCCCGCAAAAGAAAAAGAAACCAACCTGGGTGGTCTGTGCCACCAAGAGTGTTACTAGTAGATGATGACTCTATATTCCGTAGATTATCAACAAGACTACTTCAGATTGCTGGATGTACCATCGATGTTGCTGTCGACGGAATGGAGGCTGTGAGAAAGCTGGGCACTGGGAAATACGACCTTGTTTTAATGGTAAAGTATCTATTATATTATATAATGATGGCGTTACTTATATGCGCGCATTCTGTAGGATATTATGATGCCAAAGCTCGATGGTATGTCGGCTACACGAAACATTCGACAATACGACACATGGACACCCATTATATCAATGACATCAAACACAACAGATCAAGACATTCAGCAATACATTATGAGCGGTATGACGGACGTTTTACCAAAGCCCTTGAGCGAGAGCACGCTCGGCAGTCTATTGGAAAGATACTGTGCACATCTGGTCGTACAAAGGCAACAACAAAAGCAAATGCATTTACTTCAACAAAACTTTAGTCTAAACAACACACTAAACAACACATTATTGGGCATGGCTCCACCTCAACTCACCTTGATTGATGAAGCAACAGATGAGAAGGGAAAGGGGAAGGAATCCGATCTTAGTTATTTACCCTCCACCTTACCTACCACTACTGTTACCTTTGCTACTGGTAGTAATATCAATGGCGCTACTGGCAGTGGCAACGGTATATTCATGTAATAAAACAAAATAGCAATAATAAAACATAATAAAGTTTAAAAAAAAAAGACCTGTACCACTCAGTCATGCATTGAAAGGGAGAGGATGAGAGAGAGAGAAAAAGTCATGAGAAAAATATATGTATAAATAAAGATAACTTTATATTTTTTTTATTTTTCTCGTCTTTCTCCCTTTTATTCCATATCAAGTAGTAATACTCAAATAAGCCATTACTGTTTGTAAAACATATAAAAAAAAAATCAGATAAAATGCAGCCAACAGGTTACTATCCCTTCAGCCAACAACCCTATATGATGCAGCAGCAACAGCAGCAGCAGCCCTTGATGGCAAAGCCGCACCAGCTTAATCCTGGTTATCCTCCTCCTCCTCCTATTGAACAAAACCCTACTATTATGAGTAAGAATGAGGAACCTTTTGACGATGAGGAAAGTGACGAAGACAAGAAACCAAGGAGAAGCACAGGTCGTCGTAAGATCAAGATTGAGTATATTGAAGATAAGACAAGACGTCATATTACTTTCTCAAAGCGCAAAGCCGGTATTATGAAAAAGGTTTGTATTCATTTATCGCGTGTTTTTTTTGTTACTATTACTTAGAAGACTGTTTTAGGCATACGAACTAAGCACTTTAACTGGCACCCAAGTGCTTCTACTTGTTGTATCCGAGACTGGCCTTGTTTACACTTTCACTACACCCAAGCTCCAACCACTTGTCACCAAACCAGAAGGAAAGAATCTTATTCAATCCTGCTTAAATACCCCAGACAACAGTGATACATTGTCTCCCTCCATGGTAAAATAGTTGTGTTTGTTTATTGGCGCTAAAATGGAAATTAAACTTTAATAAACTTTTTGTAGGGAAACATAAAGTCTTTCCGGGATCAAGAGTAAACAAAACAAAAACTCTTTGTACATGAAATGTTGATTATCTTTATCATTGAACCATTTTTGAAACTATTAATACCAGTTTTTTTTATTATTATTATTATCATTATTATGTATTATCAGTATCGTCAATAAATATATATTTATATAAATATATAAAAATATAGTATTTAAGACTAAAAAAAATATTGGGGTTTCTCACAGACGTACTTTAATTATTGGATTCACTGTACTTTGCTATCATTAATATCACTACTATGGTTGTTATTGCTAGATTGTGTTATAAGATTAAAGCGTTATTTATGTGTATACATGTATAAAGCAATGAGAGTTACATCAAGTGTATTTGTACAGACACCGCTGATATAAATACATCCCACTTCTCCCTGTTCTCTTAAATGCTTTTGTGCGACAATGCATTTGTAGTAATGTATGGCAATTGGACTCAATGATGCGTACCTTCATATATATAGCACTACTATGAATGCGTTCTATTTTATTCTTTTAATTACACTCCAACAAGTTTTTATTTTGGAAAGAGTAATATAAAAGACGTTTGGTGTTTTTTAACTTTATCACACGTTGCCTCTTTGTGTAATGCGGGTTACGCCCAAGTCAATGAAGATTTGATTGGTTACAAGTATTCTTTTTTTTTTTTGCTCCAACATAATTTTTTTTTATTTACTTTATAATACAAATCTCTTCAATGCCGTTTGAACAAATCTGCTTTAAGTATCTTGTTTATTATCAAACCGAGCTATGATACTATCCACATGGCATTTGTGATCTACAGTAGTTGTCTGTGTGTAGCACTAAAGTTGGATACCAATCATCAGTGACTGTAGTAATAATAAGCTGCTTTGCTGCTTAATTAGATAACAGCCGTTCCCATCTGTCAAATATATTAAAGCTATAAAGATTGGTACTGATATTTCAATGGAATGGTAAAGTTACCATGATTAAGTGCATGTACTAATAATAATAAAAATTGAGATTATCCCTTTTAGCAACACTCTCCATCAGTTTCTATTTAGTAGTTATCGTAACCTGATGCATGAATATTAATGTTTTTCTATTACAAACCCACTTTTAGTAATATTTTTTTATCTTGAATTAAATTACAATTCTTGTTAAATGAACAGTTCATCGTCTGTATTTACTTTATTTTATTTAGGAATTGCCTGGACATCATCTTAATTGGGGGAAAAAAAAAAAGCAAAGTTCTCATTTTATTCATTCTCCTCTCCGCTTTGTTTTCTCCCTTAGTGCATCCTACGTAAAAGGAGATTTAAAGACAGTAATGGGCTTATAAGGCTCAATGTGTTATCTACAATTTCACTTTTTCACTATCTCTAGCTTGCATTGTATATATAGATGTCCTCTACAACCGAGTCAATACATAAAATGAATAAATACATTAATAAGAGTAGTGATGTAAACAAGGCTGAGATGTAAAAAAGCTACAATTCAAACTCATGAAAATGTACCATGCATATAAAAAGTGAAAAAGGGCTTTCTAGAATAGATTTCAACTCCTTTATCTTCTCCTCAAGATTGATTTTCTCTCTTTTCATTTTATAAAGGTAAACTTTGTTACTGAATATATAACATCACTAAGAAACACAGTCTACACTGTTTTTTTCATAACTGTGAAGGGAGTTTTTTTTTGTTTTTTTTTACTTTTTGATCCCTTTCTTTCTTTCTCTCTCTCTCTTTTATTTTTATTATAAAAAGACAAAAGGAGAAAAACGTTAAATAGGATCAATGGAAGCCAGTGTTGATACCATTTTAGAGAAGCTGAAATGGATTGACCGAGCTTTATTTTCTTATTCTGTCTATACTAGAAATACAAAGGTATTTATATTTTTACAAGTATACGAAAAGAAAACTAATTTGTTATTTTAGATTAAAGATTACTGGAAATGTATTAATACTTCAATCACAATCATCATTAATACCACCGTCTCATCAACACATGATTTAGCGTCACAAATCATCACCATTTCAAATGCATCAGCGTTATTATCTTCAATGCTGCACGCATTTGTAGTGACACGACGGCTGTCAAATGTATTAAATGACAACATTGAAACAGAAATATCAAAGGAAATGGAATGTATACTATACTATATTCATCAATTAGAATGCTCATCTATACTACCAGAGGTAAGATGTATATAAGGAACTATATATAAATATATCATCTTTCTTTGTTTTTTAGAGCTTCAGAGAGGCGATTATCTATCACGTTGCATTGTTGGTAGATGGCTTGTCATCTTATTCCTCATTACAACCAGTTTCTCAGCCACAGTTGTATCCGCCAAAAGCACTATTACCTTCCAACCGTAGGCATTCTCAGCCTATGCTTATCTCGAATAGTCCATCAGAAGAATCAATTCATTCGACACAAAATAGGTATGAAACTTGTTTTCTAGATATACGTTGGCCTTTTGTAAAACAACAAAAAATATTAATGATTCTTCTTTTAGATATAAAAATTCGACGGGTAAATGAAAAAAGAAAACACTAAAAAAAATGTTGAACAAAGAATAAAAAAACTAATAGTAGCTACATTAGGAACAGTGAGCAAAAGAATAATACAAAGTATTTATTCATTGAAACCGCGTTATATGGCACGAAATAAGCATTCAGTTGAACCCATACATAATGAATCAATCTCCAAGAAGCGAATTAATAGTGACCTCCACTTGGAAGCAAGAGGAACGCTAAGATTACTAAGTAAACAGACTATTAAGGATCTCTTTCAAGACAGTTCGTTTACAAAGAAAAGGGAAAGCATTTCTAATTTATTTAATTCGCAAAAGTATAATACAACAAAGAATGATGTGAGTCTTTTTTTTTTTCTTTTTTTCCTTCACTTATAAATATTTGCTAACTATTCTTTAGCATGCTTCAGTAACAAGAGTTGATCCATTAAACTCTTACGATAGTTTAAAAGTGTTTGATACATTCATTCCAAATGAGAAGCCACTTATAGCCTCACCATTAACAAGAAAAAAATCGCTCAGTCCAACAGGATTGAGGATCGAAACTATTTTTTCGCAAGAACAAGATTTAGTAGACTCTCCTGTAGATATCCGCCCATATGAAACATTTGCCACTTCAGAAAGGAGCAGAAAAAGACGTAGTGATGGTGCTCTCGTCACGAATAACAACGATGACATACCAGATTCACCCGAATCATCTTATTTTTCGGCCAAATCATCCATGTCAATAGATGATCTCACGGAGAGTTTAGCAAAAACACAGATAGACGATGATGTAGGTTCTTTTGCAATGATGTCCCCTAATCCAGAGGAGGAGGAAGAAAAGTATATAAAAGAGCCAAGTACCAAAAAGAAAAGAGTTTCTTTTGACTTGTCAAACTCAAAACCAATGGAGTACCCAACGAAAATCGTCATACCACCTCGTAGAAGTAGCATGCCACTTCAGTCCCCTACATCAATGTCTCCATCTTTATTGAAGGAACCAAAAAGAAAAACGCTGACGTCTTACGCTAGGCGTCCTCCTAGATCACCTGCTGATGAAAGGTAAAGAAATGACTTGACTGGTTTAATATATGTAGTATGCAATGCTGTTGTTATTAATACTTGTACGAATATATGTATATAGCAATTGGAGTGTATTATTAGGTATACATATTTATAAATTAGGGTGAAATGTAAGAGAAACAACTATTTTCTTCTTAAAAACAAAATTATTCATTGTCCTTGATTTTATTTACATTTTTAGTATACTAGCCGATAGACTAATATTGGAAGACCCTTAGGTAAGTAACAACAAGTACAAAAACCAAATAATTCTACAATTTAAGAAACCTAGTTTATATGTAAACTAATTATAAAATAACAGGTGTATCCCCTAAAAAAGTCAAAAAACTTGATTCAAAATTAATAAACATTGTAGACAATGGGAGCCTAAGCATGCTAATAGAAGTAGTGGATGGAAAAATGCAAGTAGTTGCTGGTACATCTGAAAAGTTATTCGAGAAGCTTATTGAACAAGACGTATCAGTTGAAGATTATATTGATATTTACATAACGAATCATTCCAATTTTATAACTTCTTTGGATTTGTTAAATCAACTCGTTCACAGATTTTATTTGGAGCCATCGCCAATAGGGGAAAATGCATATGTCAAAAAGTATTCCTTGCCAATTCAAATTAGGTAACAAAAGAAAAAAAAAACAGGAAAGATGTAAATAACTTGTTTCCCTAAAATATTGAAACTATAGAATACTAAATGTCCTTGAGCGATGGATCAGCATACAATATCAAGATTTCAAGCTAAATCATGAGTTGTATATTAAATTGGATACATTTATCAAAGAAAACTCTGTTTTAGCCTTTAAAAACAAATTTAGTAGGATACAGAATAGCATCAATGAACAGAGAACAAGTTTTTCTGATTATCATTATTTTCTTCCACCCGTGTCATTACCAACAACATCTTTCAACTTTTCATTTTCATCGATTCAGCAACAACAACAGCAGCCTTTTCCAGTGGCCCACATTGTCAATCCAAGACGACCGTCTGTCAATATATTCAATCTATCTCCACCACAATCACCAAGCACGATTCAATCCATATCAAATACAACCAGTCTGATTTATTTGGATTCCAAAGATATTGCTCGCTATTTGACATTGGCCGATTATTATCTATTTAAATCCATTCAACCTTACGATATTTTGTATAGTAAAAAGAAGAAAACCCGTGTAGATTATGACTTTATTGATATTATGACCAAACGGGCAAACATGGTAAAATTGATTACATAAATTTGATGTATAACATTAATTGAAATATTTATTCAGATGAGTCATTGGATTGTGCATGAAATATATAATGCCCAACAAATAAAGACGAAACGAAATTTACTCCGCAAGTTTATCGAGATAGCGAAAGTAAGCAAAAATAATAAACACTAAAGCACCTTTTATACTAAATAATAAAGCGTAGTTTTGTTATGATTGGAATAACTTTCATACTTGCATGGTTATTACCATGGGGCTACTTAGTGCATCCATCCAAAAATTACAAGATGTTTGGCAGTCGCTTTCCAGTAAAGACACAAATGCATTCAGCTCGCTTCAGAAGCTACTTGACGTTAGTTTAAATATGCGCTATTACCGACAAAAGCTTCAAGCAGCAAAGTCACCCATGGTCCCTTTCTTGCCTGTGATACTCAAAGATAGAACCTTTTTAATAGAGGGAAATCAGTGTTACCTTGGTAATTACCCCACTCTGGTCAACTTCTCAAAATTCAGGTCAATCCAGCATTTCCTAATCAAGATTAAGTCGAGCACAAATGAAACGTATTGGTTTTCTAACGAGTTGGACCATTTTCCCTTCTTTCCATCCGTAGTGACACAAAAAAAACATGATGTTACAAAAAAATCTTTGAATGAGCTTGCAGATTGGATAGAAAACAGGCTGGATCTTGTAAAAAAGTGTTTACATCATTGCGAATTAACTGAAAATTAATCTTTTTAAAAAAAATATAAAATAAATCCATATAATCCACTTTTAATGAGTAAAGACAAAAAAAAAAGTGTGAGACTGTATTTATGTCGTTTTCCCTTGGTTCATCGAAATGTCGCACAAGGAAATCAAGGTATTTCCGTTTATATAAAAAAACGATCCATTTTCGGCGTTTGAAGAGAGCAAGCCAGAAAAAGGGAATCTGTTCCTCTATTCCCCTTTTTTGTTTTGTCTTTTCACTTATTAATACACACACACCAATGCAGCTTGATTGGAACATGAAGACGGTCCGCTATGGGCCTATAGTATTATCAATTACAGCGATAATTGCTCTATTATACGTCATCTCTTCGTCTTATATCCGCCCTTCTTCTCCTTCTTCTTCGACTGCCATAACTTCTGCAGATTATGTGATGTTTCAATCCCCATTCGAGTCTAATGTGAATGACACCAGTGGAATCGACTGCAATTGCCTACAAAAAAAACCGAAAATTTCAAAAGATACAATTATTCATGGAGAAAATGTGCCAGTCTTGGTACCTGAAACATTACCAAATATACCCACCGAAGTTGTAGAAAAGATCCAAAACAACAAAATCGACAATACAGTTCTCGTCACCATTGCAAGCTACGAAATGAGATATCAAGTCTATAATTGGATCAATAAACTATACGAGACTGAACAGACACAATTTGTTATCCTTTGTACCGATTACCAACTCTATGTGCACCTTGTAGTCGCAGGTTATGAGGCCCAGGCTGCCTTGATTCCAGAGGACTGGCTCTTGGAAACAAATCAAATATCGCACATCAAGACATGGATCCTCCAACGCCTTATTTATGCCGACGATGGACTTGTGCTGATGGTCGATGTCGATGCCATCTTTGTTCGATCTCGCGGAATGGAATACTTGACAACACTGATGAACATTCGACACGAGACTCACTTGATTGCCATCCAGGATAGTCTTGATCAGCACACAGCAGATTCGGGCGTCATCATGGTGCGAAGTCATTCAAAACAAGTCAAGCGACTTTTAGCAAACACAATACAAATCCAACATACACAACCACAACTGACCCAACAGGAAGCATTTAATTTGGCTCTGAATAAAATGGAGCTTCATGTCAAGACGGGCATTTATGTCATGTTGGATGTCATGCACTTTCCTAACGGTGTTAGTTATTTTGAAAATAACCTTTCGAGAGCAAAGGGAATACAGCCTTATATTGTTCATGCAAACAACAAGGTAAAGTGAACCATGGATTTTGTATACAAAAGTTGAAATCTAACTTGATAATCTTTTGAAAAGGCTGGTCAAGACAAGATTGATATGCTTAAAGAGCATGGATTATGGATAGTAAATGAAGAATGGGTTGATAGTCATAATATCCAAGTTGAGGCTATTTTAATGAAATCAAAGGCGATAGAGGAGAACACCACATCATAGTTATATCAAGAATACCATCTGTAATTTATAATATTAATCAAATCATACTTTTTTTTTCTACTTTCTGGACTCTGCCTCATACAATAAAAAGTGCTGCCTTCTAAAATGTCAAGTTGTGCAAAAAAAAGTATAAAACAAAGAAAATATTGGTTCGTACAACCTCATTTCCAAACCTTACTCCTTTCAGGATAATTGTACATTTTGATATAGTCTTTGTGTTGCAATCAATACGAGAGAAAGGTTGGATAAGAATATTTCTTTGTGCCAGCATGTATAAAAGTAAATCATCACGGCACTTTTGCTTTGGGACAATGTACTTTTTTTTTAAGTCTTGATTTTATAATTATAATATCAACACCGGATGCACAATGAAATCTATCAAAAGCATGAAACAAGGCTGTACATCATGTACAACTACACAATATCCATTGTTTTGTATGCGTGATTTCTATAAAACCCGTTCAAACCAGAACATTCATCTTATAAAGTATATTTAATAACACAGATCTCTATATCATCATTATCAAGTGTTATCTTTACCTGGATAAAATGACATTTTTCATTTTTATAATCCCGATGATATTATTTGTTAGTGTTTTATCAGCTAGAAACAATACCAGTGAGCGCATTACATGGATTAATTACAGTTTTATTGTGATTTGTGTTTATGATTTGAATATACTTCAAGTAGTATTCGATCCCTATACTATAAAATAAATACTAAATACAGAATTGAGTTATAAATCTTTTTAATACACTCCAGATATCACCAAGAATGTTGCAGAATATTCAACTAATGTTTTTTCCCAACCTTAATTTGCGAGATAAAGTTGAATATACCAAAAATATTTTTTTACAAACTCAACCAATCTTGTCTGTTTCGGTTCCAAAGAAATGGTCTCAGTTGAGAGAAATCGTTTTGTTCATTCAAAAGCTTATCTTTTGCTAATTATCTTTGCGGTTGATATCATCATTTCTCATTAGTATTTCCACGCGTGCTTTTGTTTCAATATAATTTGACTTTTTCTTTGGGTTTAATCAAATTGGAAAAATCTGCAATGCTTTTCTACATATAAAAAAAAAACTTTGGCATAAAGACAATGCCTATTGAAAATAAGATTGGTGGTCTGTCCGTTTGGAATTTAACCTTTTAGAGAAAACTAAATGTGGCGCTTACCATCCAACATTATCATCCCCAGCGTTATTGAATAAAAAAAATAGTGTTTGTTGGGAAACCATTCATCTCTACATATGACTTCTGTCATAGTTGTATTTTACTGGAGTTATAAATAGTCATTCTGTTGTTAGTCTATAATTAGAAAGTAAGAATATTGGGGACTCGTGATGCTTTCAAAATATACTTTTTTTAAAAAAATAAAATAAGATGAAGAGGGCAAAAGATATGTTTGGAAAGGCTAGAAGAAAAAGAAACTTGATAGCGTCTTTTAATGAATAAATATGTGTTCAACGAGAATAGCCAACAATAATAAAGAAAGGTTAAATAAAAATAGAGATAATAGGTAAAAGATTACTAACTCTTCTTCTGTGCTTCAACTACTTTCGGACTTTTTGTTTCTGAAAACATGTACATTTTCGTCTTCATCTCCCCTGTAAGCAGTACCATCACAAGCAATGATATATTTTTGTATATTCCGTGGAAATCGCTAAATGAATTATAAAAATAAGTTGGTCCATCTGATTAAGGTAGTATATAAATAAAGGTTAATGACAATGCCACTTTTTTTTACATTTTCTTTTTTATATATATTAAAAAAAAACCACCCTTCATCAAAATGACTATTGCCTCACCTTTACCCCTTTCTGATTATGAAATCGAAGAATTGAAAGCACGTTTTCAAAATGCTGGTCAAGGACACGTATTCAAGTTTTATAACCATCTTGGTGAAGAAGAGCAAGCCGCACTTTTAAATCAACTCAAGGAAATCGATGTTGAAAACTTGAATTCCATTTATGATAAAGCCATTCAAGGTGCCACTAAAATGAATGAGGAGCTCGCCATTGAGCCTCTCCCTGAGACCGTATTTGATTCTGTTTTGAAGCACCAACAGGCTCAGATTGATGAATGGGAACAGCTTGGTCTTGAGAATATTGCTAAAGGAAAGATTGCTGTTATTTTAATGGCAGGTGGTCAAGGTACTCGTCTTGGTTCTAGCGCTCCTAAGGGTTGTTATGATATCAGTTTGCCCTCTGGTAAGACTCTCTTCCAGCTTCAGGCTGAACGCATTCTTAGAGTTCAAGATTTGGCTAAGCAGTTTGCTCCAAATGGTGAATCTAAATGCATCATCCCTTGGTATGTAATGACTTCTGGTCCAACTAACAAGCCTACTTATGATTACTTCAAGAAAAACAACTTCTTTGGCTTGGATGAAAAGAATGTCATCTTCTTTGAGCAAGGTACTCTTCCCTGTTTGACATTAGATGGAAAGATTATTTTGGAAGACAAGTTCAAGGTAAATAATATTAGTAATAAATTAACAATATTCAAGGTAAACCAATGTCATATTAACAAATTATTTTCACTGAAATAGGTTGCTATTGCTCCTGATGGAAACGGTGGTATTTACAAGGCTGTTCAAAACAAAGGTGTTATTAGATCATTGAAGGAACGCGGTATTGAATATACACATTGTTATTGTGTTGATAATTGTTTAGCTCGTGTTGCCGATCCTGTATTCATCGGTTACTGTATTTCAAAAGGTACTGACTGTGGTGTCAAGGTGGTTGGAAAGGCCGCTCCCGAAGAGCCAGTCGGTGTCGTCTGTGTTCGTAATGGAAAGTTTGGTGTTGTTGAGTATTCCGAAATCTCAGACGAAACAGCTCATGAACGTTACCAGGATGGCTCATTGAAATATGGTGCTGCCAATATTGCTAATCATTTCTTCTCTACTGCCTTCTTGGAGCGTGTCCCAACCTTCCAATCTGAGCTCGAATACCATATTGCAAAGAAGAAGATTAAATATACCGACCTTGAAACTGGTGAACAGATTATTCCAAAAGCCAATTCTGGCATGAAACTTGAGTGCTTTGTGTTTGATGTATTCCCCTATGCTCAAAATATGTCTGTCCTTGAGGTCCATCGTGAGGAAGAATTCTCCCCTTTGAAGAATGCTCCTGGCTCTGGCACTGACTGCCCTGAAACATCCCGTCGCGACATTGTCGCACAACATGTCCGCTTTATTGAACGAGCTGGTGGTAAGGTTGTTGGTCCTTCTTCAGAGAACTGTGAAAAATTTATTTTTGAGATATCTCCCTCTGTTTCATATGCTGGTGAAGGTATTGAACATATTGTTCGTGGAAAGACTGTCAGAGCACCTGCCATGATTGATACTCTCCAAGATTTGATTCAAGCAACCTTTTAATTTTTCTCCCCTCATCTTTCTTGCACCGCATTTTTTTGTTTTATAGTTTTATTATACATAAGTTTCCTTCATTTCCCCTCCCCCCAAGTCATTCTATCATTGTATTCGTTCTAATTAATCCTTTTGCTTAAATAAATATTCATAAAAATATTATTCTCATATTAATTTTTTTTTTCGCTGAAAAATATATGAGGTATTTTATTTACCCAATTTAATAATTGTCAGTTTCATTTTGAACTGTTGTCTGGTTCTTTCATATGCCATTAAGAAAATGATGCTGTAAAGCAGGGTCCAACTTCTAAAAAAAAATCGTGAGTATAATCTCTATAAGGGTTATATCTGAAGTTTTAAATTTTTGATATACCTCGTCAATCCAACATGATATCTGTGCATTCCTATATCTTTTACTGGGTTTTTCACCAAACTACTTTAATTTAATCATCGATCGGATTTTTAAAGCAGACACTTTGGACGTACTTTAATATCTTTTTCGTCTTTTGCCGCGGTTCAACGCACTGTGCTTCAAAAAGGATGTATCACTTTCTCCTGTTTTATCCAAAATGCAACCTAGTCTAACCCTTGGGCATACCTCTGTGGTTGTATTTTGATGAATCATATTGTAGTGTTCTGTTTTTACTTCCTTTTAAATCGTTTATCTAAATTGAGAACGAGTGGAAATGAGAGCTTATAATAGCGACCATCATGATGAAATTTAAATTACAACAAAGCTTTAATGGAGTCACTTACATTTAGGATCTATCATGAAAGCCTCATTTCAAGTTAATCCCACAATTTGTAAAAAAAAAAACAAAAAATGTCAGTCATATATTATAACAAACTTTTAATTATATGTATATTATTTTTTTATAAATTGAAAAAGTTCTCCATATTTCATCATTTAGACTCGCATGAAACATTCAAATATTGCATTGTATAAATGTAAGTGAAGATTTAATTTTATCTTTAGGAAAAATTGCCGCTCCCTTTGGTGAATGTTGCTAAATTAAGAACGTAATGAAAACAAAATCATGAATAAGTGAAGGGCCACTCCTGGATCAATAGAGTAACCTTTTCTTTTGAAAATAGAGAATATTAAGTATGTGTCGTGTCTATTTCTTAATAACTGATTCGCAAAAGATAAAATCTATAAAATGCTATCAACAGATTCCAACAAAATATAACCACTCATAGAAGAGTAAAGGCATCAGAAATCTACATCCCATCTTTACTTGAGAGTTGTAATGCCTAAATAGAAAGAAAAAAAGAGCTGTATGAATATTACAGACAGGGTAAACTTGAAATGTTTTTCAATGGATCTCAAATTGATTTAGGTTTTTCTAGAAGTGATATTCCAAGTAAACCTGTATTGACAAGGTCCTATTAACAAATTACAAGTCCCTTACACTAAAAACGGATTTATTTATTAGGAGCTTATTCTATAATAACAATTTTTGATAAACCCTAATCTGTGGTCGAGTCAATTGATTGTGTCATATGGTGACTCGAATTTCACTAATTCCATACTAATTTCTTGGTTCTTTGACCCAAGTCTCATATTTCTACTTGATTGATGAACATAAAACTCATGTACTTGCATGTTAATCATCTAAAATTTACATGTCAGCAGATGGTGGGCATCAATAATACGATTAAATGATGAATAAAACGGTAGATATGAATATGAGTGATTCAATTAGTGAAATATTTTGCTGCACTTTTGCGGAATTTGGGAATAATGCAGCAAAATAACAGAGCAAGCATTTGTTCAGAACGAAATGATTTCATTGAAGAATAAATTAAAATATATGCCATTATTAAATAAGCATGAGATGACTTAATGAAGTACAATATCAGGTTTACGAGTATGTTGTAGTATAAACAATAATGTATAAGAAATTAAATGAAGAAAGCAATTACTTTTATATTATTACAGGTGCGTATTTTAGTATAATATGTATAAATTTTTAATTTTACTTTTTACATTTTACGAAAATCAAAAACACAGAGAAGTCATATAGGAATTTTAAGAGGTTTATAACTGAATTTTAATGTATATGCTTAAACTGTTTATTTAAAAAAAATTGCGTAGATTGTAAATCTAAATATGATCCTCATGGATTGTTTATACATTGACCCCATCCAATGCATAATAAATCAAAAACAATTCTTATTAGTGACTGGTTTTAATTTTATGAAAACTTGGTAGTGAAGTTCTCAACATCTAAGTCGACAACTAACTGATGATTGAAGTAAAGAATAACTTTTTCCTTGGTTTAAAGTTGCAACTACTGTATACACAGCTTCAACTACAATAGAGAGGAGTAGAGAATAATGTCATATAAAAAAAATTCTTTGGGCTGTTTTAAAGACAAAGGATAAAAATTAAAATTAAAACAGAACTACATAATGAGGAAGAGACAGCGGAAGGAATAAATGAAATGGTAGCATTAAGCCTTACTAGGTCTTTAATTTCTTGAGGAAAAAAAAAACATAAGAATTAGTATTAATTAAATAATAGTGTATTTGTGTTTACTTAAAGGTTGCGTATATAAGGGAAAATAAACAAATTTTTGGAGATGTGTTTGTTTGTTTGTTTGTGTAAACATATAAATATATATATACCTATTGTTCTATTAGGCTTGAGGTAAGGTACCAGCCTGAATTCTGCACAGGCGGCTTCTTATATAACCTTTATTATTTCAAATCTGGTCGCAGAAAGTGAGGAGGACAGGAAGTCAAGTCGACAAAATTGTAATCATATTCTTTCAGATTGACATCTAAAATAGAATGAGTTTTTGCAACCGTAAATCCACATAAGTAATTGACCCATTTTAGTACAACTAAAAGTTCAATATAGTGGGATAAACCAGTGATGTATAATTCCCGAAAATATAAAAAACGTGGCGAGTCTCCTCACAGAAATATATTCAATCGTTGCGGCCAATGCCACGAGGGATGCATATCTATTTAATAGATATATATTTATATAATTTTTACAGGGAGGCACCTGGAGATGGGGGTAGCCAAGGAGAAAGAAGGGGCTATTTGAAAGAATATTATAAATATACGCAAGCTTGATTTTTTTTTTTTACCCATTTTAGCTCCTCTTCATCTTTTTCTTAATCTTGAAAAATGTCTCGCCAGAAAAAAAATACCTTTGATGTAAAAAGCCTGCTTTATTCAATGATTGACAACCAAACTATTCAACTAGTATCAGCCTTGGGAATTGGTGGAAACGGAGTCGTGTATCTTGGACAAAATATCTTTACAGGGCAACTCTTTGCTGTCAAGTTGTTGATTCATTCACGATCAGCATATAAAGAAGTCAATATTCACGCGTATCTATCTGGTCACCCAAATATCCTTAGTTTTGAGAAAGTGATTCAAGAAAATAATAAAACGTATTTGATTGTCGAATATGCTCCTGGAGGCGATTTATTCGCGGCTATTACACAATCCGGAAGGGGTATTGTTGGCAACAATGATGCGATCCGTCACATTTTTTTGCAGATCATTGACGCAGTGGAGTATTGTCACCAAAGTGGCATTGCTCATTGTGATTTAAAACCTGAAAACATATTGCTAAGTCATAATTGGCAGGTTAAATTGGCAGATTTTGGACTAGCAAGCTCAACCAAGATATCTACAGAATTTGGTTGTGGCTCGGAATACTATTTTTCACCTGGTAAATCAAAATGCCAATCTATGTAAATGTTTACATGTACTAATTCAAAATTTAATCCAGAATGCCAGGGTGAAAGGATCAAACATGGACAATGTAGTAGAGGATATGATACCATGAAAAGTGATGTATGGAGCCTAGGCATAATTCTGATTAATTTGACAGCCGGAAGGAATCCATGGAAACAAGCAAATCTGCAAAACGCATCCTTCGCAGCTTATTCGCGTAACCCACGTCACTTTTTTAGATCCATCCTGCCATCTATATCAGAAGAACTCGAATATATTTTGCTTGATATATTTTGTCTTGATCCTGCCTTACGCATATCTTTGTCGGAATTACGTCTTCATATCTTTAGGTGCCAATCATTTGTACAACAAACAATTCCAGCAACTAAATATGTACCAAACTGCAACTCGCAGAAATCGTACAAAACATTTGATTCAGACCCCACTATTCACCCTACGATTAAATTTGTGGGAGACTATACTGACGACAGATTAGATTACGTCAAGAATACTGCTGCCTTTATTGATATTTCGACAGATATCACCTCACAACCAAAAGATCATTTATGCGACACTAAATATCCTTCCAACATTATACAGAATCCATATACAAATCAGCAATGTTATTCAACTTCAAATACTTCCATATCTAGCTCTTGTTCATCACTTGATGGGTACCTTGCTCACTACCGTGACGATATGGTATATTGTAGTTAAATTGAATTACGGTTTATCTAAAAAATATTACGGTTGATTCTCCTCTCGCTCTCCTAACTTCCCCTGCTTCTTCCACATGTACCG
>VCJK01001552.1:44587-64389 GCA_024139485.1 Backusella psychrophila | reverse complement strand
TACTCCCTATTATGATGGATGCTTTTGTAAAAAAAAAAAAAAAGTGCTCATTATACACAAGACATTCATACCATAACATAACATAACATACCATACCATACCATAACATAACATTACATTACATACCAATTTCATTTTTATTTTGAAAACATTTACATTTTAACCCCATTATTTTCTTATACCTTTACATCATTGCAAAATTATACACCTCTATCAGTATCAGCCACATATTTAAATATTCAAAAAAGCTTAATCCCATGTTGTTAAAAAACAGTTGCCACCTGAACTTACCCCCAGGCAATGGTGACTCCTACAATAAGCTGCAGTTTTTTTTATTCTATATAAAAAAGAGCCCCTAAATCAAATTTCCATATATATTAATAAATAATAGACATCAAATGTGTTAAGTTATATTAAGTTGCTGTCAAAAAAAAACACAGAAAAACACCAAAGAAAAGTAATTTATCCATTTAAGGTAATGTTTACTTCAATTAAATGCACTTTTGTTAAATGAGTTTCCAAAAGAAAAGAGGAAGAAAAAACCAACTAAATGATGAGTCTCTTTCTTACTTTAGTAAACTTTGTAATAATAATAATAAACTATAATAGTAAATGGTGGTAGTTATTAGTGGGTATTGTTATTTTTGAAAAAGAAGTACAGACATGTCAAAAAATTAACTTTGAATAATAAAAAAGGTTAAGCAAGTCAGTATTTATTAAGTTTAGTCAGCATGGTTTTTGGAAATACACTTGTTTGGTTTTATAATTACGTATAAATTATTCTAGATAATGAATAGGTGAAAACCTTTTCACAAAGAGTGCTGTTTAAATTAGCATTTGATTCTTCATCCGCGTTTTAGTGCCTTTTGTACCGTTCCTATTGTACAAACTAGTTTGTGTTTTTTATGATTTTCTGGTATTATACATTAAAATCTAATATTTACGTTTTAATTCACTTTCTACAGATTAAGTTAAATCCAAAAAAAAAAAAGAAATAACACCAAAAGTCAAATTCAGGAGGTTAATCGTTTTTATTCACGCCAATCCAAGTATTGTACTTTAAACATATTTTGAAGTTTGGAGCCTAATTATAATTGACTTCAATTTCATTACCTCAAACAAAACCATTTTAAGAAAAAGTAATAAACAAATACAATAAAAAAAGCATAATTAGACAAAATAACTTTAAATAACCGAGTAGAATCGATTCTTATTACTAAAAGCTGTCTATTATTCTATAAACTATTGACACAACTAAATGAATCCACAAATCTTCATTTTGATTCATGTTGGACAAAAATCAGTCGGCAAAAAGTTTTATAATAGCAAAGCTTAAAATAACATCACGAATGAGAACAATCATACTAACAGATGATCAACATTTATACTCATACTTCACGAACTTTATATGGTGCTTAATAATTATTTCTAATAGAAAAGGCGCGGTAGACAAAGAAATAATCGCGAATATCCACACATACAGCTCACAAACAACAATCATAAAGAACAAGAAAACATTATCCAGGAAGCTGACAAAGATCCACAGAGTCCAAAATCTGTCCCAATCGACGATGGGAGGAAAAGTTGCAATAAAAGTTGCCAGTTTACAGATGATAAAATGAATAGAACAGTCATTAGCCAAATCAGGTACTAAAATTTCCAGCTGTGAAAGAAGCGAATGTAGCTGACGTATGATTGGCTACTTATAAATGAATAATTGTCCTGTCATGGATAAAAGGTATCATCAAAATAAAGAATATGAAAAGAATAAAGCTACATTATGATAGTATAAGTAGTTTTAACACGTTTCATCCAAAATATATATTCTTTGGATGGAAGTTTTCTTAGATTCAAAAGAATATTTGTAGACTCAGTTGAATTTAACAGGTCACAAGGGACCTGGTGTTGATGTTTTGTAAAAGAAACATTTAAACCTCCGCATAATCGTGTATTTCATGTTTTCAGATTCATGCGATACACCTTACTCTCGTATTTTTTTGTATAACAATGTCTTCTTCTGATCAGGATTCCCCAAAGTTTACGGACGCATTAAAGGTAAAGTACAGCCTATAGAATAGACAAATATGCGGGACTAAACGGAATTTAGACCATTAAACTTGAAGATTTCAAAGACGTGAACAGAATCCCCTGTGCTCGTAATGCATTGCTTTATGGCATTGGTAAAGTAAAACAAGAAGTATCGAGTTGGGTATGAAAAAGACTTATTTTGTGTAAATGTTAGGTGGTGGTATTGCTATCGGAGCCCTTCGCTTTTTAAGCAAACGTAAGTAGTTGGATAGAATGAAAGGAAAGAGGAGAAATGCTAAAGGATATGGTTGGGTTAGGCTCCATGGGTACCTCTGCAAATTGGGCAGTTGGTACGTTTGTTGGTGTTTCTGCAGTTTCTTTTGAAATGTGTCAAATGGAGAGAAAGAACAAGATTGAAAAGTTAAAAATGATTGTCAAGGCAACTGACTCTCGACCCAAGCCTGACGAAAAGATGGTAGTCACAGAGAGAGGAAAGAATGGTGCATTCAATGTTGTTATCGAAACACCTTCCCAAGTCGCTTCTCAAAAGGAAGAGTAAATATAGAGAGTTGCATCATTATAAAGATGAGAACCCGTATTGGTTTAGTAAAAATAAAAGTTTGATATTAAGTTTGTACATGTAAAATAATAGAAGTTCTGTAAAGGAGAAAGAGAATCACTGTATTATCTTAGTGTATTAAACCTGTCTTGGTTCTAAAAAAGAGCCAGTTCATTGCTTACCGAGATTATTTACTTACAAGTATCAAAGGGGGTTGTTGTTTTTTAGTAATTCATTTATGGGTTGATTTTTGATTAAAAATACTCTTCTCGTTATTCTTTTGTACGTGTTTGTTTAAAGTTCCTTTAAGAGGTTTTTTCATCTTTCTTAAGAATAAATACTTAAAAAAACACTGTTCTTGTGATCTACGTCCTTCTTTTTATTACGATTTTCCCCTCTTTTGATGGTAAATCTATGGTATGTATTGATTTTACGCACTCCGATTTTTTTTTTTGCGTTTTTGCATTTTTGCATTTTTGAGTCTTTACGTTTGCATTTACCGTATATTTTGTATTATAAAAAAGTTACAAGACACAAAAAAAATTGGACTATGTAAAATCAACCGCAAAAATCAATATTTTCTTTCACTCTCAAAATGTTTGCTTTAATAAAATTAAATCATGCAATAAAAATTATCTTGAAATTTGTATTACCATTTTAAGCTCATCACTCACGAGTGCTTCTATCATTGAACACTTCATTTCCGTGGGATTAATTAACCAACGGCTTGTTATAAAATAAAATATCATAAAAAGACTAAAAGAGGTAAGATCTATCTTTCTCAAAAAGCATTACCGGATCTTTCTTTTTGTAGAACATGAATCCTAAAAGCCGTATGAAACCAATCAAATCTGGATTCCTTTCGCTATTTTTATTTAAATTAAAAAATTAAAAAATTAAAAAAAAAAGTATCTTTCTTATTTCATGCTAAGCGTTATTGAATGTACTTTCGAGCCGATTATACTTTATAAAAACAACAATAATAATAATAGGGGTCTTGTTTTTTATATCAAATAACCCGAATACCCGCGGTACAAACACAAATAATTATGTAACACGCTCAATCAACCGATTCTTTGTACTTTTCAAGATCTATTTGGGAAACATATCCTTACATTAACTGGTTTAGGAATAAAGTTGTCTACATATATATTCCCTTGCAGTTATTCTCAGATTAGAACGATTAAGCAACAATGTTATTAGTTGCATATATCATTTAGCTTACTATAAATATACCGTACGGGATATATCCATTCAGTCATGTCTACTTGTAAATGCCCTATTTCTCACGATCTTTTTGGTAAGAAAAAGAAAAAGTAGGGAAAATGGGGAATCAACCATTCATGCATCTTTGTAAACAAAGCATCTACTAAATCAATTTGCATGGCCGATTATTTTACTACATTACATATGCTTACTAGAAATATTATAGAACTATCAGGTCTTTTTTTTTTTTGTAAATATA
Organism: Backusella psychrophila; assembly: GCA_024139485.1. Classification (NCBI taxonomy): domain Eukaryota; kingdom Fungi; phylum Mucoromycota; class Mucoromycetes; order Mucorales; family Backusellaceae; genus Backusella; species Backusella psychrophila. Next base: position 60,337 of record VCJK01001552.1, on the reverse strand, counting down.
CTTGAATAGATTTGATAGTCTTAAAGATTACCTAAACCACGAGGAAAAGTGCCCAAGTGGTGATTTTATTATTTGTTAGTCAAGAGGCATGATGAGAATATTTATTAATAATTGAATTATGATAAGACAAAGGTTGGTAACGGAGAAGGTTTGCTTTTTTAATTAATATGGTTTGTATTATATTTTTTACTTTAACTCATTTTTATTATGTAAGAATGCTGTTTTCCCAAGTGTTGATTTGTGTACTGACCGAATATCCTAAAAAGTAGCCAGCCTATTATTTCTTATCTTATCCGTATCATACAAAGATAACCACATTACTTTAAGTAGAGATGTTCTTGAGATATCATGTTCGACTCTTTTTTTGTTATTAATCACATTTATTTGTTTATAAAATCAGGCTTATTTGAATGGTTTATTTATACCTTTTGGGTATGCTTGGACTTCAGTTGTACAGAACATTAAGATGATATCAAATTCAATGTGACCGATCACAAGAAAAAAGAGATGTAGGTGTACAGCGCACACCCTTATTTGCTCAATTAACATAAACGTGGAACTTGTGATTTTTAAAAAATAGAATGTAAAGAAAACGATTTATCGATTGATATACCTCTTGATTCATATTTGAGTTGCTTGATCTAATCCTACTAATCAATTAACTACGCTGAAACAACAAACTTATTGATTTTTTTATTGTCCTTCTAATTTTGACCAAGTTTTCAATTGCATCGATCTAAAATTACTTCAAATGCAATGTGTCAGAGACATGCTTTTTTTTCTCTTATGACCACAATAAAAGCCTATTTATATAACTGTAGGTATGACACTGCAAGAAAAGTTACGTGATATCATCCCTGTCATCTTGTATTGGATGCAATGCCTTGTTCTTACTCACTAAGCTCTTTATTACTATTTAGTATCATGTCAATATAGCCATAATTGACAGCGACAAATTTTGAAGGTTTTACATCTTGTAGAAGAGAATATGCCAATATACTCAAATTATTTAAAATGCTATAACTAATTTTGCCCAATAATGATAGCGATGAGTTATATATTTAATAGTCATTATAAATTATCTCTATCGCTACATATGAAGAAAGGAATATATATAATTTAATGTTTTTTGGTTTATTACTTCAGTATAAAAAAAATTGTATCAAACATAACAGTTGTAATAAGTAAAAAAGTGTAATATTATAAAATTAGCTAAAAGTAAGAGTGGAATAGCAAATGATTCTAGATTCAAGTTTAGGCCTTGTTTGCATTCTTAAATGCGGCAACAATTTGGTTTGCTTCAACAGGCACTGAAATAGATTGCCATGCAGTCTCCAAGCGACCTCTTTGTTCAGCCTCCTTGACACGGTCTTGTAGTTTAAGACGACGCTTAGGTGTAGGTGATAATTTGGCAGTAAGTTCAAAGTTCCATCTTCTGAAGAAGAATACCTTGACGACATCAAGGAACATAAAGTATACAAGAGATACACCAAGAACAGCAAGACCCCAAGGATAACCACAAGGTGCTACTTTTTCTCTTTCGCCAAAGACACCATAGACAGAGAAGAAGAAGGCGAGTACCTGAGTACCTAAAATACAGACAGTGAAAATCCAGTGAGGAATACTCTTCCACCAATAACCAGGCACACGGGTAGAGAAAATAACAAAGTGAGGAGCTAAGTATTTTACATAAGTTAATCAGTAATTATTTTCAATGTTGTAATTATATTTGGCTACTGCAAATTTACCTGATGAAATGTGTAAATACATGATAGAGTGTAATTCGTATGGGCCAACTTTGAAAACATCACGAGCAATATAGAAGTGAGCAAAGGAAAGGGCAGCGAGTAAAACAGCCAATACAGTGGATAAAGTCAACAATTGACCAATACGCCATTTATCGGGTCTTTCGGAAATTTGGGTATTATCAACAGAGATGACTAAAGTAGCAGCATCGTTCTAATATAGTAAGAATATGCATGTTAATATTATGTTAACCAAATATAATAAATCTACTATTATATACTACTTACCAATACACAGATCATGATCAAAAGAATAGCAGGCATGTTCCAATCTTCAACCAATGTAATAATAAACATAAAGAGCAAGAAATGAATTGTAGAGGTGATACGGTAAAGAGCATAGGATCTGAGACGTTGGAAAATAGCACGAGAAGTCTTGACACCATCAATAATAGTAGACAAACCAGGAGCCAAGAGTACAATATCAGCAGCAGAGCGAGCAGCATCAGTACAGCCTTCGACAGCGATACCAACATTGGCTTTCTTCAAAGCAGGAGCATCGTTAACACCATCACCAGTCATACCAACCAAGTAGCCCTTATTTTGAAGCAATTCAACTACACGATATTTGTGTTCGGGAATAACTTGAGCAAAACCATCAGCACGTTTACAATGCTCAGTAACTTCTTCTTCAGATTTACTGGGATCAACCAGGTGGTTAGCATCGAGAATAACACGACCCATACCAAGACGGGCACCGACTTCCTTGGCAATAATCAATTGGTCACCAGTAATCATCTTGACATCAACACCAAGTTCATTACAATCACGGATAGTTTGAGCAGAATCAGGACGAGGAGGATCAAGCAAAGAAATCATACCAACCAATTCAAATTTGGTGAGGTCACCAGGAATAGTCTTGGCAACACCTAAAGCGCGAAGACCACGACGAGCAAGATTGTTAACAGCATTTACAGCATCATTACTACCTCCAGCAAGGCGGATGATAACTTGAGGGGCACCCTTAGCAACACGGAAAGATTGGTTTGTAGCCAAATCCAAAATAGTAGCTTCAGTCATCTTAGTAGTAGGGTTGAAAGGTTGGAAAGCAGTAACCTTGTAGCCAGGCACATCCAAAGTCTTTGGTGGGCGGTTCTTCAAAACCTCAAGTGATCCTTCGGCAGCACGTCGAACAGCAGCTTCAATAGGGTCATTAGCTCCTTGCTCAGCAGAAAGGTACGAGTACAAAAGAATATCATCGGCAGTGTAGTCACCATTTAACCAAGGTTCATCAAAACTCAATTCATTCATAGTAAGGGTACCAGTCTTGTCAGAGCAGAGGACAGAGACAGAGGCCAACTCTTCGACGGCAGTCAAACGCTTTACAATAACCTGCTTTTGTGCAAGCTGCTTAGCACCCAAAGCCATTGTCACAGACATAACGGTGGGGAGACCAACAGGAATAGCAGCAACAGTCAATACCAAACAGTTCTCAAGCACTCTCTTCCAATCACCTTCAGGGGTACCTCTAAAGCGAACAAGCTGATAGATCAAAATGACAACGACAAGTACAATAGTGGACCAAATCAAGACGTTACCAATCTTACCAATCACCTTTTGGAAGTGACCTTCTTCATTAGTGATGGCAATCAAATTAGCAGCACGACCAATAAAAGTATTAATACCAGTTTTTGTAACCACAGCCAACTGTTGACCTTGCTTCACAATACTAGAGGAGAACACAGTGCTTCCCTTCTTCTTGCTAACAGGAAGAGATTCACCAGTAAGGGCACTTTGATCGATCAAAAGTTCAGTTTCATTAACTTCACCTTGGGCACCAAGACCCAAAAGACGGGCATCAGCTGGAATAATATCACCGATACGAAGAATAATAACATCACCAGGAACCAGCTCTTTGACATTAATCTCTGTAAGTTCACCATTTCTCCAACAGCGGGTCTTGAGGGCCAATGTCTGACGGAGGGCATCCAATGCAGACTCAGCTTTGGATTCTTCAATAAAACCAATCAAGGCGTTGATAAACAGCAGGGCCAAGATAATACCAAAGTCAATCCAGTCACCTACAATGGCAGCAATAATACAGGCAATTTCAATTAAGTATGCAATCGGTCCAAGGAAATAGGAGAGGAACTTGAGAAATGGGTTAGTCTTTCTCTCAGGAAGTTCATTTAAACCAAACTTCTGCATGCGCTCGTCTACTTCTGCGGTCGATAAACCTGTAGCAGGATCGGTATGAAGCAAAAGCTCTAATTCAGGAGAGATATCGTCCTCATGTTCAACATGCTCGTGGTCTTCAAACTGGACATCTTCCTTCTTTTCTTCGTCTGGCTTGTTATCAGCTGACATTGTTCTCTATCTTGACTCTATGGCAGGCTCACAGAAATGGTAATTTATGAAAATAATGCCTTTTTATTCAAAGGTGGACTATCCCTCTAGTTATCTTATAAATAAGAAAAGAAAACTTGAGAATAATAAAGGTAGTGAAAAATGAATTAAAAAAAGAGAATAATTTAATAAGAAAAAGAAAAGAAAAAAAAAGATGAAAAAAAAAGTTCTGTTCCCTTTATATTGATGCTAGGGGGAAGGTTGATTTGATCTTGTTCACGCGTCGTCTGATTAGTTTTTAGTGTTGCAGGCGGATGATCAAAACGACGACATTTCTGGAGCTTATAGTGATTTTCTGATCCCTACTAATAACAAGGTTTTCAAGGTGCACTAAAATGGATATGGGCAATACTGGATTTCGATGGGAAAAAAAATTCAAATCAAAACAACTCAGTGATGTAAATGATGAGCATGAACCCTTGTATTGTAAACATGTTTATTTAGCAAACAATATAAACTTTAATAAAGCCAAAATGTTAATTGACTACTTTTATTTCATAACAAGGTTAATCCGTAAATCATGCTCATTGACTAAACAAAACAAAAAAAAACAATTCGAGATGGTTACAGTCAAAACAAAACGATGCTTCCAAAGTTTCTAATGTAAGCCTAATCTATCTACCCGCTTAAGTCCAATGAATCCAATAAACTTGAATGGTATTTTGTGGTCAATATACAGTATCACATGTAGGATATGGAAATGTTTCACGAAAACCAAGTACTGTATGTAAGTGTGCCATGTAGAGCCTAGCTGTCGGGGAAAGGAGCGATGCAATGTATAAATAATTAACAAATATCGTGTGAATAATGATGAATACAAAAAGTTATTCCAGATTGTGTATCTCATAAGTAGTATGACCCTGGTTATACTTAATTTCATTTTTTTCTTCTTTTGCAACCAATTTTTTTTTCTTCTTTTCTTACAATAAAGAATGAGAAAAAATAGCCAGGGGTTCCTTTGTTTGTCTTGAATGTACTTTATCCCTTTTTTACTCAGTCTTAATTTTGGCATTTTCCATGTGAATTGCTCAAAAATTAGAAGCTTTGGTTTCAACTATTTTGTGATCTATACTTTCGATTTGCATTAATTTACTCTCTTCTTATTACTCTTTTAAAATAAGATTGGAATAACGAAAGACCGACGTGATACAGGATCAAGGTGAGAACCAAGCTTAGCAGCAAGAGCAAACAATAAATAAGCATAAGCTTTTTTTAAACTAGTAAAACCAGGGGATAGTTTTTTTTTTTCTTTTCTTTTCGATCCATCCCATGACTATATAGTAACGATCATAGTGTTTATATGATAAAGTAGTAAAATGACCAACATGACATAAAATGTTTATTACGTTCCTGTAATTTATATGTAATTGAATATATGTTTTGTTTTTGCCACATGTACAAAATCTAATATTATCAAACATGGTGTAATTTTTGGACTCAGGTATCACACGACGTTTTCGGCTTTACGTCGCACCACGTTTGAATTCGGAATAGCTGTTCCAACAAGAGATATTCCAGAAAAAAGTAACATTTACTTTCTCTTGTTTAAAGCCATATTTATTGTTTTGGAAATTTGGTCTTATAAAAAAGGAAAAGTAGAATAAATTTGAATATTTTTATTTTTATTATTACTATTACTAATATTATGTACAATTTATTATTATATTGAAAGAAATAAAAATAAAAGTAGAATAGAATCGGAATGAAAGCCAAAAAAGAAAAAGAAAAATAATAGTATGATCTTCCAAATCAAAAGTCACTTGAAATTAGATACAATTTACAATATCAAAGCAATAAATAAATAAAAGTATTAGTGCTGAGGTAAGGGCATACTGAAAGTAATATGATGGGAATTAAAACTTTGGATTATTTAGTACTTGATCTGTCCATTAATTAGATGTGTATTTGGTATTTGTTTGATGATGATACATATTTATACCGTTGTTTTCATCACCTTGGTCATCATCAAATTCTATACCTGGATTAGCCAAACCTGCATTATAGCTAGCACGAGGGCGGTTAAAGGAAGCCTCGGATGCAAAACCTCGCTCAATATTATTTAAAGGTATATCGGGTGTGGCCGACTCCAATGCACTATTATTGTTGTATATATTTAATGGAGAACCATTGGCTTGGTCGCTATGATGCTGATTCTTCATCTCTCTTCTTTTTGATTCATTAGCTTTATTCGGAGGGAGAGGTTTAGACGTGTTATAGGATGTGGATTCTGTATTAGCTTCTGCGGGTACTGCCCCTTTCTGAGTGAGAGGTACGTCACTGTCTGTTGATCCAGCTGATCCATTCTTATCATTTCGCTTCACAAGCTCTGAGTCACGGAAAACGTCTATGCTTCCTCGATTTCTATCCAAAAAACGTGGTATTGGCATATTGCGGTCTGCTGCTTCTTTTGTTCTTCTTTCTTTTTCATATTCGCTCCATTTCTTCATAGTGATTAGGCTACTGTCAAATTCACCTTGTTTATCTGCATGACCTCCTTTTTTATCTGCCTTAACGCCTTCAACCTTTCGAGTATCGCCCCAAGAAAAGTCGTCAAAATGCCAGTAAGCATATGTTGGTAACACAAAATTCCAAATGGGTAAACTAAACAAGTACACAAGCATCCAGCAAACATAGACTATTTTTCTACTAGTCATTACAATTAAAACAGCCGGAAGACCCAAGATGACGGCAAGTAGAATAAGAGGGATAAGAGCAGGCTGTCCAAGAATAGCCATGATTACTAAGTAGAGCGTAAAAGAAATGGCAGCGGGAAGAGCTAGTGTACCAACTAACTCCATAAAAATTACGAATTGCATTGAGAAGCAGAAGGTACCGCAAAGGTCATGTACAAACAATAACTCCATAAGGTTGTGGATAGTTGAATTGATCCATCGTCTTCTTTGGGAAAGCAAAACAGAAAATGTATCAGGGACAACGGTTTTACAACTATAAATAAAAATAAAGTTAAAAAAATGAACCTTGTTGTTGGCAGTATAAAATTTTAAATCTTGTTGATCCTCTAAAAAAGAAAGGAAAGAATACTTACACAGCTTGTGGAACAAACATCATCTTTCGATTTGGGAATGTCTTGAGCATTAAAGTCGATAAATAGCGATCTTCACCTAGTAACAATAGATTTTTTTTATGAAGCGTATCGACAACATTCTCAGAATAACGTTCGACAATATCGGGATTGGCGAGAATAGGTACCCAATAGCCGTCTGGCCCTTTTGGCGCCTTAATTCGGTACATGCAAAAGCATCCTGGAAGACATGTAACCCCGCCAAATACTGATTCAAAGGCTTTACTTTGATGATGGGAGATGTAGTATTCAAACACTTGTATCATGGTAACCCAGCTATCTGTTTTATTGGCTATTTTTGTTTCGCCACATAGACCTGAGATTTCAGGATCCTTTACAGCACATGATATCATTCGAGAAAGGGCATCTGGAAAGAGTTTTGTATCTGCATCAACCATTAGAACAATTTCATAAATATCAGGAGAAATGCCCGTAATACGCCATATTCCATTGAAGAATTCGTATTCCATAGTTGTCATTCGTTCATCAAACATAACTTTTTGCATAAACTGCATGAGGATGATCTGTGAGTCACGCTTTCCACGGTTTCCTGGCTTTTCTGCTTCCGATGCCTCTTGTGGGGTACCGCATTTAACAATTGTAATCATAGGTACTCGCTGTTGATGAGATTTGTCAACAGTGGTATCGTCATATTTGTAAAAACCAGCGAAAACTTTAGCCATATTGTTCTGGCGAGATCCGTCTGCTAATGCAACATATGACTTTGCTTCTACTTGATCAACAGGAACAATTAAGTCTCGCATCATGCCAACACAAATATCCGGAGTTGAATTGCTTTCTCCTGAACCTGTCACTATACCATCACAAACTACTAGCAGTAGTTTGTGACTGTTTGGATAATCACTAGTAGCAATTGAATCGAGGGTTACACGGATGCCTGCTTCACCTTCAGAGTAGCATGTAACTAAACAAATTGTGTGTGCAAGTGGGTAGTTGAATGGCATATAGTCGGGAGGTGGTTGCCGAACAACATGACGCGAAAGAGGTAAGGGGCAAGTAGTATGTGGCGCTGAATTTGTATCTGTTGTGCTTGTAAAATCAGAAGAGGTAATTGACGAGCGTCTTGGCATGTTTACATCACTAAGAAAACGTGACGATGCTTGGGAGGGAGAGTTATAGAAAACTGATTGTCTGCTTGAATTGAAGCCATCGAATGGACTTGCTCCAAAAAATGCTGAATTACGAGTTTCAGCCATAGTTGTACCATAGAGCATTGATTGACGATTCATGTGACCTTCCAGAGCACTGTAATTACATTCATTAAAGTCATGAATAATTTAATAATGAGAAAGTTGACATTATTGTGTTGAATAAAATTACCTATTTGGGGATCTCCACACGGGTGTTGGACCCTTTTCAGAATCAAAACGGGTAGAACCATGCATTGGTTGTGTAAACCGAGAAGTTTGAGGGAATAAACTTTTACGCTTGTTATTTCCATAGATGTTTGAAGCGTGTTTTGCTTTAGGTAAAGGAGCACTAACTTGCATGTTTGTTGTCCAGTTTTCAATTTCAGCTTCGCGCTTCATTCTTGCAGCATAACTTTCACCTTCTTTGAACGTTCCCAAATTCCATGAAAGAAACCAACCAAAGATAACGGCCAAAGCAAATTTAGTTATAATCACACCTAAAATTACCACAAGTGAGACGTATAGTACGATATTGGACGCCATACACCCAATGCTAAGTGTATCAAGCGATCCAACCTTAATGGTAGCCGATAGGCATCGTGCTTCTTTCTCCCACTGTGCTCCAACATCATTGTTTGCCTCGACTTTAGAAGTAACATCCTTTCCATTGAATGGCGTAGGGTCCGCCAACATTTTCTCGATTAAGCCTCCAGAAGGCACTTTGTAGTATGCTGTTGGAATAGATTGTAATAAATTAAGGTTCAGGACATCCCTACAATGATGTTATCAAAGCGTTAATATAAGGTTTAAAATCCGATAAGAAGATCTGTACCCGTTGTACACAATTAAAGGACTTTCTGGGGTAATGTCGTCCCAGTCGTAATATACTCTGCCAGCTTTATCGTATCCGCCTTTCTTATTGGGAACTCCCTGTGTTTGAAAACTTGCGTATTCACTTCTTGCAGTAGACGATAAATGACATGCAGTTTGGTTTGAAAACATAGATGGGTTAGGTGGTACGGTTGCATTAGGATTAAATAAGTCACAAGGAAAATAAATTGGCTGATTGCCTTGGACAGGTATAAAAACTTCTTCACAGTCTGCTTGCGGCGATTGAAATAAAAATGAAGCATCCATGCCACCAGCATTAATAGGCGAGTAAATCAAGTTTAGATTGTCAGTAGAATTAACCAAATACGATATCTTTGGATGTGAGTTCCAGCTTGCTAGTAGGTATGCCCAGCCATTGATGATCACATACCCAGCACCAACTTCGCCACCCTTTAAGCTTAATGGTGGGGCGGGACATACGGCCTGTGTAAAGCCAAAAGTCAGAAATCCCACCATCCCCATAATGACTAAAATAAACGAAACTAGTCCGATTTTTTCGCGCCATGCGTTTTGAGCAGGGCCATTTGGTATACCTATGTATACAAGGAAATGTTAAATTACTGGTATGCTAAAATCAAGATCAATTAACCCCCTCTCGCCTCCCTTAGGTTTTTTTAACAAATCATACCCACACAACGGAGAAAGGGGCTCGGGATGCAGCAAGTTAATATATGGCAATAAGTTAACCATGGATTGAAATCTGTACAACCTCTCTTTTTATCCGAGTTATAGTCTATGGAATTTCCAAGTACTTCATCGTCTTGTTTCTCTTCTCTTCCCAATATGCTTCTTCCACGTCGTAATAAAACTTCTCGTTTAGTAGGTCTTCTCTCTAGTTGTCTTACTGGCTGATTTCCTGTTGTGCTTGGGGCAAGGTTTGTCTCGTCTTCTGTTGTGTTCGTAACTCTTTGTCTGTAGTGATATAGACGGTTATTTGGATCATTCCGCTCACGTTCAGGACGTACAAGTGATTTTTGTCTACGAGGTTTATTCCCATCGGCTGCTTTTGATGATTTCGATAAATTGCGCCTCAAGGACGTTGAGCGGCCAATTTCTGGATCACTCATTTTTAATAATTTTTAAAGGGGTTATCTTATTAAACCTTCTTTTTTTTTCTATGAAAAGTGTTATTGTACTAATAAAAGAAGATAGTAACAGAAAAGAAACCAGTTTATAAATTATAAAAAAAAAAAGCAAATAAGAAGCAAACAAAAACAAAATAAAACTGTAAAATAAAAATAAAAGGAAAAGGAAAAAAGCAAGTAGCACCAAACTGATTGACCAATATAAATCTTAACACCAGTTCACAAGAATCCATCCCATCACACGATCATTTACTGTAAAACTAGGTATTTCTTATATCTTCGTTTCATTCAATGAAAATAATGGTGATGAGCCCAGTAAGACCCGGGTAGTGGTTCTATGATATCAATGCTACACCTCTCTTTTTTTTTTGTCTTTATTTTGATGCTAACAGATTGGCCAGAAACTGCTAAAACTTTCTAGGAAAAAAAAGTACATTAGACTGTAATTCATCACATTTTGCTCTATTTTTGATTTTATTTTAATTTTTAAATACCGCGCACTATCTTTTCCCCCTTTTGTTTTCATGAATACACCTCCTACTTATGTCATTCACAATTCACACTAGACTAGGTTAGATAACTATCTCAAAACAAACAAACACGACTGTTTCCTTTTAAACTTTCCTTGCATCGTTTTTAAAAGAATAATCCTTGGCAGTACCTGTTTCTGGCGCGTGTCTAATGTTTAACGTAGATCTTACGTTTTCCATGATAACGAACGATCTGGTAATTAAATATGCATTATATAAGGACTTATCTTATTATATCATAACAAACTTGCTATTTTAAACTAATAGTCAAAGCCATTGTTCGATAAAGCAAGCGATCGGAGAAGTATGTAAAAGGAGATTTACAAAACTTGTCTTGTTATCGGTGTGGATACGATAATACGTAGACAAATAATAGATGAGGAAAAGCGAAAATAAATCGATGAATGTAGGACAAACAATAAAAGTGCGAAGCAATCTGATTTTCAATGTTAAAAATATACATGCAAAAATTGTATTATTTACTGGACATGCAAAACCTAAAGTGTGTAGGTCAATACCGTTATAGAAGCATCAACAATACTGATACGGGGTAACTTTTTTTAATAAAAAAATGGGTACGAACTCACAAGTAAAATGTTCATACCCTTCAATATGATCTACTTTTTCAAATGCTCTATTAATGATTCACATTGTAAATATAGAAAGGTTAGTTTTTTTTTCTGTGCCTGATGAAAAAAAAAAAAAAGATGATCGCTGGATGGTACCGTGATTACTAAATTTACAAAACAATTTCAGGGAAAATAAAATTTCTTCCAAAATCAGAGCTGTTTAGCGCTTATTATTATTTATAAAATAAAACACAATAAAGTCGTTCTGATGCAAGTTCAAGCAGTTTCTGAGACTGGCCTCAGACTTTTTTTTTTTTTTTTTAAAAAAAAGGGCTTCAGGCTTTTCAATATGCATCATATAAATAGTCATCTTATCATTAAGGGACACTATTTGATTAAAGCTAGCGGTGAATTTTTCGCACATATACAAGAAGTACACGGTTATTTGTCAAGCCCATAGATCTTATGCAATGGGAATATAGCAAAATGACTGAGGGCCATATAAATGTTACTAAAAATACAGACATTTCCTTCCCTAATTTTGTCTACTCACGAGGGGTCACGCTCCATCCAACAAGCCAATGTAAAACGTTACACTTTGCATCCAATAAGATTAGATAGATGCATGATAAAATTATAAATGATCCTGACGTACATTTGTTAGTGAATGAAAAAAAAAAGCAGAAAAACATATAAATGCATGCCTTCTGAAGCAACAAATAGAAAATGCATGCGTAGCTATTATTTAATGGATTAGTCAATTTTATATAAAGGCTATAATGTCAAATGCGATTAGCATGACCATTGTTTATTTTTTGTTATCATTACTATTATTATCCAAGTATCTATTACAGTGATCCCACTCCCAATTTGAGGATTTTATAAAAAGAAAGTATGGACTTTTATAGTAAAAATCGGAAGGTTAACAAAAAAAATTGCAGTGATTGTTCAAAGTTCAATTCGCGGATTTTATAAAGGATATCTTGACGACAAAAAATGCCGAATCGCCTTTTTATTTTTCCTGGTGTTAAAGTACGAAAAACCAGCATGGGAAAACATTGTCAAATTGGCTAGTGCATTGAATAAAGTTATATTACAGTATAGCAATAGTGGTATTTCTAATTATTATTATAGAGATAAATAGAGCAAGCTTTCGTTAATAAATGCATCAATATATTGACGAGGGCAGCAGGTATTTCAGCAAGATTGGTCCAAAAAGCGTTAGAACTGGACGCAAATGCTCCAAGTACTGAACAGCGAGAAGAAGAGGGGGACCAAAAACATGGAAAGGAAGAATTAAAAGAAGTATGTGAAGAGAAAATTGAACTGCGGGTACATTTTCTGACTTACAAGAAAGCTATGGACGTTAAGATAACAGACAAAGACATATGCCACTTGAGTTTTGGACACATGATGCCTGTCAAACAAGTTTTATTGAAGGCAGTTTCATCTCTTTTGAAAAAGACTGTACTGAACGAGCTCGAACTCTGCGCTATAGAACTTTCACTCTCTAGCATATTCAACAAGGTTAACCCAGCAATTGGAGAAGCCGTGCATTATCAAGTAATCAATCTAGCAAGTCCAACATCAACCCCCTCAAACCAAAGGGCCTCAGTGAAGTCGCCCTTGGTTTAATGGAAGAAGTTATGTCAAAGTAATGCATTATATACTCTTTCTTCTGATGGATGGATAACAATGAAACTGTATTGCTTAGAACAATGTTTTATATTGTAGTTTTTAGTATAAATATTTATAATGCATGTATTCAGTCTATGGTTTTCACGCACGTATTTGTATTCCATTGAATATTTTTATTGTATACTTTGTACAAGACAGAAACTATTGTTTCTGTCAAGTTGAATTTGAAATGCTTGAACTTCAGATCTAAAAAAGAAAAAATAAATATTTATTAGGAAGTGATGATCTTAAATTAGCTTTATTTGGTATAATATCCAAATATATTCTCCTCTACTGGATAATAGATTGAATCGAGCAAGAGGTGTTTAGAACCTTTTCGATTAAAGTGGGGTCTTTATTATTATTATTATAATAACAGAATATTGAAATTGTATTTATAAAGATTACAGTATTGATGCTTTAGCAGCAATAGTAACAGAAAAAATATATCCTCCTTAAAGTGATACGATCAATGAAAAATTTAATTTGGAGTTACTTTTATTGAATCTATGTTTTTTTAGTTGATTATTTTTTGATTTAGTTTGTGTTTACTTGCTTCATCATATTGATGAACATATGTTTTATTTCTTTTATCATAGATAACTCCTTGCAAGCAGTTACTTTCGCTTCTGTTACAAAACAATTGTACAATTTGTCTCACAATTGGAATAATTTAAAGTTAACAGAAAAAGCATAAGTTTGTTTTGGTGGAATAAGAAATCGTTTGATCAATTATTTACTATTGTGCATCAAGTACAACCAAAAAAGCATCAAGTGATGTGTAAATCATATTAATTGAATAACGTGAATGCATTTACGTATTTAATCGGTTCAACCAAGAACCCATTTAGTAATCCTATTATAAAGTATAATTGCATTAGAGGTGGAATCGTTTTATTGTTGTCTTTTGAAAATATGAAAAAATTTAGTGTGTATGACCCTTTAATCACTAAAAACAATAGAGCAATAACTATCAACTCGTTTATATGCTTTTCATTGACATTTTATTAAATAGAAGGAATAGGACGTTTTTCCAAAATGGCTATTTCATCTACCCCACATGAGGTTTACTAGAGGGTTATAACTGACCTTTTACACATGTTTTTTTTTCATGGATTTTCTTTTTTTAGAAAAAAGATGATCAGATATATCTCACAAACTCATAGATTTAGTTAAAACTCGGAATAATTTTCTACAATTTGCTTTAGCACAATGCCTGTAATAAGACAGTCATCAGTTGTTTATTTGGCACATTCTACGTAATTACTTACCAATTCAGCGTCTATCATAGATAGCCAAAACCAAAACGATTCACTCGTCTTGAACTCTAATTTTATGAGGCTTTTTTTTATCGGTATATTTCTGAAATAGAGCGTTCCTAGAAACCAGATTGACAAACAGTTTCAAGGTTTTTTCCAAATAAACAAAGTAAAAATAGTTGAATAGTGCTTTGAACCTTAAAAAAGGTTTTCCCATTATTATAAAGAGAAGGAAATTCTGTAACACCCGTGACACAAATAAGTTGTGGGCCAATGCATATTGTAGTTTAAGGTTAACCATTATAAAAAACAAAGGCTGCGAGTGCATGCTCAAATACATATATAGTAAAGCTTCGAGTATTTAACAGCGATATAGAGTGTGGTTTTGAATGATTAAATATTTTTGTTGAGTTTTCTTTTATAAAATTATAATGGCAAATATCATTAAAAAGAAGGTTTTTTGCTACTTAAAACGAGTACCTGGATTAGTCGTAACACGAAATAACCTGAAATGGATACATCCGTATTCAGTCATGACTTGCTTTCCATGGTTTATCTTTCTAAAAGTAGTAAACTACATGGCGTCTCGAATGAAAATTACGCAGTTGACCTCATGATAACATTTTTTTTTTTCTGTTATTAAACATCATAACAAACAGAAGAAGATATGAAAAGAGAAAGATTATTAGGTGTAAGGATTAATAACCATTGTCATGAATATAAAAAGTACTTGATTGTATGCTTCAAACCCCAATGAATTTTTTCCGAGTGATTGTGCCATTGTGTTTCTTTTCACGTTTTCAAGAAAGTCTAAAAGATGTGCGAGTTAACTATATCTGTTTATAAAGTATTTGTTTTGATAAGTGGATACACTTATATTTGGAATCTATTTGAATTAACGTTTTACAATAGCAAAAACTGGAATTGAGAAATAGAAAACAAAAAGTGTTTGAATATTCTAGAAGAGCGCAAAAAAAATAAAAAAAAATAGCGCGATTTGTGTCATTTTTCGATAATAAAGGTACTTTTATTATTATTTTAAAAAAAACCCCCATCGTTTATTCCTGGAAAAGAATCGTGTCACCTTTTAACATAAACATAGAATACCCAAGATTTTGTAAATATATACTTTTTCAAAAAAAACAAAACTTTGATTATTTTCTTTTATTTGTCAGCTGCATTGTTTATAACAGAAAATGTCCATAAAAAGGTCACCGAGAAAAAGACAAAAGTCAATCAACTTTATTATGATTCAATTTGATCATTTGATCTCGGCGGGTCTGCCATTTTTTTTTCTCTCATTATTGTAAAATGACGAAAACGTTTATCATTTATTTTAACGTAAACTAAATTTG
>VCJK01001550.1:99334-117634 GCA_024139485.1 Backusella psychrophila | reverse complement strand
TTTAAAAAAAAAAAAAAAAAAAAAGTCCATCTAAACGTGTTTATACGAAGAGCAACTACTGTGCACTATTTTCTAATTTACGGGGCGAGGTAATTTTCCGCAGGGTCTAAACCTGACGCTCTCATTTTTCTTTGGGAGGGAAATGCCACTTGAAGAAGAAAAAAAAATCTAGGCCTTTATCCTCCTTCTTTTTATTTTATGATTAGGCATAGTATTTCAAGCAAAAGAATGGCATGAATGGATACTGTCTTGTATCATGAAATACTGACAAAAGAGTAAACAAAATTTGATTTGATTTTTGATTTTTGATTTGGTTTCTGTAGTCCATGTATTGGGATGCACAACTAAAACCTGGTTTCTGGAAATAGATGCAAGAATATGAGTATTCCAACAACCAGGTTACTTTTTATTTTCACATATGTTCTTTACAATAGTAATGAAGAGCTTTTAGATAAAACAGCACTATTAAAAAATCACAAGAGGAGATTTGTATTTAATATCTCGGGCGATGTAACAATATATGAATCCCAAGGGTTTGATACATCAGACAGCTTCTTTTCGACAATTGATTCCTACTTTTAAAAGATACAAAGGTTCAATTGGTGCTAATAAATACCAAAATGCGATGCCTTGACTAAATAAAAGCATTATGAAAAGAGTAAAATGAAAAATCATACCAAGGCTAGAGATGACAAAGAGACAGCACATCATGTTCAAAGTATGGAAATGGCCGTCAAAACGGCAGACAATAAAATAGTGATCGAAACATGGAGCGGAATCAAAAGGCTACGGGCTTATCCAATGGGATAAATCAAGAAAAGAGAGCAGCACTGTTTCATCTATTTAAAATTGCATGGATTAATAAAAAAAATTCTCTTTCTTAGTTTTACAAGATTAGAGTTAGTTCCCTTTTTGACATTTAGTAGTATCTTTAGATATTAACACGTCTCCAACTTTAAAAATTTCTTACTGTATGCTACCATGTAGCTTTTGTATTATCATTTTTACTATATCTTATTTCTCCAAGTTTACAAAAATAGAAGCAAGAGTTTGTTGGTGCGGATTTCCAAAAGAAAAAGAAAAGAAAACATTGCAGCAAAACAATAAGGACGAATCGAGCATTTAAGGTCGTTTTTAAGAAATAACTATAAAGACATTAAATTAATGAATGGATTAGCCTATTGTTCATCCGAACAATTGTAATATGTGAACACAAAGCGATCAAGTCGTTCCTTGTCCTAAAAAAAGAAGAAACAACTGACAGATTTTTTCTCACGGTTGAGTACCAATTTGGTTATATTTATATTTAATTGGAGCAAAGAATCTTCTCAAATTAAAAATACACGTGAAGAAAAAGGGAAGTACAAAAATAAACCAAACTGACAAGAGGAAAAGGTTAAAATCCGTAGATCTCTGTAGCACGTTTTTTTTATAAGAATTACACAATAGTGTGTATACAAAATATTCAACAACCATTTTATTTGACAGTGCACTCATCTTATGGATGTAAGTGGTCATGATCATGGCCTGAGCTTTGAAATACAAGCCAGTCGGCTCAAATATAAAAATTTAAAATTCAAATATACCCGCCTGTTTTTTTTTGTTTTTTTTTTCTCTTTTCTTTTCATTTTCTTTTTTCCTTTAAAGAAAAAAAAAACATACTTTTTCTTTTGTAAGTGATGCCTATTGCAGTACCATTTTTTAGTGGAGCAAGACAGTTTTCTATCGAATTGGCAGAGCCTGTTGTATTACTTCGTGGTCCTCCAACGGATTCCACCACACAAGTATTACGGGGTGAAGTCCATCTTTTGTTATCAAAACCCATGACAGCTGTACAAACGATTGTGAAATTAGTTGGAAAATCAACGATGCATTGGCCAGAAGGTTTAGGACCGAGAGGATCAAAAGTATATCATGAGAAGACCATCTTGGAACAAAACATTATTCTGGATGCTCGACCCGACGATGACCAGGTTTTACCTGCGGGCTTGCACCAGTGGCCATTTGAGTTTTTGATTCCAAACCGTATTGTTGAAACAATCGAAGATGATATGGCTACCGTTCAGTATTTCGTAGAGGCAACGATTCAGCGACCCAGTATGAGCTTAATTAATCTGCGATGCCATCGAAACCTTTTATTACTGCGTACACTCTCCTGGTCAGATGATGCGCTCGCGTCAAATGCTTTACCAGTAACATCCATTGTGGCTGAACGCAAAACAGAAGTCTGTGACGCTACCATCTATATCGAAAAATCAATCGCCTCATCGGGTACGCAATTTCCCATCTCTATTGTGCTAACGACTCAAATGAAGCATGTGCATTTGGAAGCCATCAATGTTATCTTGACAGAAAAAAGAATATACCAAGTTCCAGAATACAGTGCGCAGCGGGCCGAATTACATGATTTTAAGCTTCAGCTAGCATCCGTGACCAACATGACAGATGTCGAACAGATGCACCAGGCCATGATTCCAGTATCCGAATTATCATTACAGGAAATCCGAAAAGCCATCAGTACGAAAAACGCACACATCCCACTTGGAGCAGCACCGTTCCAGTATCGATTTTTATTCACATTGCCAAACTGCTTAACACTAAATCATACCACCTATTTCAAGGAAATGAATTTCCTCCACCGGCTAAAAATTGATATTGAACTTTCTGTACCTTCCACACAAGACGGGACTGAACCCACCCATGTTCAGCTTGCGACACCCATCACAATACTAGACTGCCGTTTAAAGGACGATTACACCACTTTACCAACATATCAGCAATCCATGTCGGATTCATTGGTGGACCAAGATGACGAAAACGAGAAACGTGATGGCTTCTTTTTATGCCCCTGCTATTTGGAGTATAAGAAGAAGAGTAAATTAGGAAACGAATGCTCCATGTTTAGTCAGAATACCACGGCACCTTTTGATTCTTTTCCTCCACCTGCTTACAATGTTTTAGATTCTAAAAATTAGTTATACCCCCCCCACATTTTCATTGACCGTTCTTATTAGATTAAAAAAAAAAAAACTGACGTGATGTTTTATAGAAATGAAATCGTACTTGCAGTTGCTCCATGTTGAATTAAAAATTATTTGCTCTTTCACTCTAATAATATATATATACATCTTTTGTAATAATGTCTACTATTATGACACATATGCATTTATTCTAGCAAGTATCATCTTGCCCTCTTCTTTCCTCAAATGAATTTCTTGTTAAAAAAATCTTTTTGGGAGATTCCTATCGCTCATTTAAATGTCTATAAAAAAAACATTATATTTTACGAGTATCTAAGCTTTATTCATTCGAACAATTTAGTGTTTTCCATAAAGCAGTTTATACTTTTTGGAGATGTGAACGTCGAAAGACACTTCCGCAAAACCAGCAAACTCTGGATACTTTCCTGGGAGAAGTATGCATTCCATGTAACTCGTTAAAAAAAAAAAAGCTTAAAACAATGCTTGCTCATACTTTCTAAATCTTAGAAGCACCATCAAAGACACACTCAGCTTAAGGCTATCAGTTGAGAGGATGGTTAAGGAAATCATAAGTTAATAATTGAAACTTTTAAATGACTATAATAATAGTAATGCCCGATCTATTAACTATAGAAATTAACAAAAGATGAATACGCAAATACAAGCCTTGACTATCTTGAGATGTATGGGCTCCTCACGTACCAAGATTCTTTTAACAGAAATCGAACAAGGATTGGTGTGGGTAGATGCATTTTCTATTATTTATTCATAAGCAATAATCCCCATACGCTTATTTCCAACTAATATTTTTTAGCAGAATTGTAAAACACGAAGAGTGGTGCAAGCAATCAACTAACTGCCCACCAAAGAAATTAAATTCAGTCATCCAGTATTATCTAAAGAAAATGCACTATCTACAACATACCAATACAAGAAAGAAACCAACATTTTTCCTCCATCCGATAATAGATACACAATTGGCTAATACGATGTTTCGTTGGCGTTTTATACATTCCAATTACTTTCGGGAAACAACTTTAATATACTATATATCGAGCCGAATGTACCTCATACTCTGTGAGTATATATATATAAAGAGAAGACAAGACGGAGAAAAACAAAATTAGATTGCTAACACCATTTCATCTCAGGACTCTTTCTCATATTTTTCCTATACCATACAATAAACGGCGTCCCGATTTGGTTGGAGTGTTTATAGAAAATGAATTGGGAATGATCAGCGTAAATGGTTTTGGCATTCGTAAGCACATTCACAAGTATATAAATAACGTTGATACCATTACAAGTATAATCCAGGTAGAATATTATTCTCATACCATATATAATATAAAAGGGTGATGAAAGGTATTAATGGCTATCTCTGTTTATTTAGAATGTTAAAAACGATGTCATTACAAGAGAAGAAGGGACTGTACAAATACACACATTAGCATTGTATAATCAAGTCGGAAACTCGATTAGACCTCGTGGTATATCTGTCCAATGTACAACCCAATCAAAACCCTTCATAATAGAAAACAAATATACATATTCAATCGTACGACTTAATATCCCACCTCGCTTGCTGTAGGATTATGTGCATAACGTCTTGAATCGCTCCGTTTGGCTGCGAGAAAATAAATCCACAAATATTTTATACACTACAAAATGTAAACCGCTGTAAATGTCCTTTTTTATCCGTAAGGCATTCTCCAAGTCTTTATCTTGGTCTTTCACTTTTATTTTAGATCATTACATTAGCATTGTCACACCAGAAGTGCAAATGTGTGAATATAAATGGATCGACGGTAAAAGAAAAAGAAAAGAAAAAAAAACTTGGGAACAAAGCCAAAGCTAACACTTGGTCGCAGGAATGTGTAGCACAGTTCATTTCAACCTATCCGGACGTGTATTGAGCCATCATGCCATGTTCTTTCTGTCCCAATCGGTTGTTAGTTGCAACAGTTCACTCGACAATACATGTCTTTTTTAAATCAGCGCTTAATAAGCTAAAAAAAAATAAGGCGGGAAAACCAGGAGCAGAGTCGTACCTGCTTTGTTCTTTCTTTTTTCTTTTTTCTTTTTTCTTTTCAGGCATGTCATGGATTATAGACGGTCGGTTAAAAAGAATCAAGCCTCCAAATATGATTTTGTAAAAGTCAAAGTTTATTTATCCAGTCAGCACTACTATGTCCTTTCACGGTTCTTACTATGCCGGATGCTAACAGCGGCTCGCATAGAATACGGCCATGCACTCCGCATTGCACTTGATCTCAAAAAGAAGCTTGTGGATAAGCCTCAGCTGGACGTTTCTCAGGCAGATTTGCAAGTGGAATTGTTTGAGCTGATTAGACAACATGGCTACACACAGCAACATGTTGAATGGTACAAGATTACCGCAAAGTCAGTACTTGATATTATTATTGCTGGTTATCAGACTAATAAAATGACATAGATTTTATCATCAGCGTATTCCTTTGGCTATCCTTTTGGGTGGCACTAAATCCACTCTAAAGTCCACTATCGCTACCTGTCTATCCGAAAGATTGAACTTGTCGTCAGTGCTGAAAACAGATGTAATCTATAATTTGATCCACACTATCAAAGAGTAAGTGAAAAAAAAAAATGACAAACAAGGAGAGGATTCTGACTTGATCTTCTCCATCATATAAAGTGGCAAGATCCCGGACCCTATTTGGTCTGATTCAAACTTGAACAAAGATGACGAATGTCACTTAGTGTACAAAGGTAAAGGTTTAGAAAGAAAAGGCCGAATTTAGAGTGCTGACATGGTTATTATTAGGCCTTCAAGGCGACGTGTGTAAATCAGTAACGGATGGCAAGTCCATCATCATTGAAGGAGATTTGATAAATCACGCTGTGCTTGATCACCTAAAGATGATTGCAGACAAGGCGATCTGGATCCCACTGCTACTAGTCATCAAGGACTGTCAAATACATCAAGAATTACTTTATCGAGAGAAAGACATTGAATTCCAGCGTATACGCGATTGGCAAAACCGATTAATGGAAGCGAATACAGCTAGAGACTTGGATGAAAATACATTTCATGTTATTGAGGTTGACGTCGAGGATATTCAACGTACAATTGATAAGATTCAATCCATTGTTCTTGATCGTATTGCCCACGCGGTTGAATTGAACTAGTCATAATGTAGATGAGTAACATTAGATTTTACGAGATAAGACGTTTATATATTCTCTTGTGGTGATGACTATACAAAGTTAACCTCATTATAAAAAGCTCCTTATTAAAGCGAAAACATAATAAAAGGACATTGCATTACCCAAAACAAGATTATTTCTTTTAATTTTATTTAACCTTGCAGCAAATGCTGATATGCTATCATCAGACCAAATAAAGTGGTACTACAAGCGAAAGCTTCTTTTTCATATCAATGTGTTACAAGTCTTGACATGCTTATGACTATAAAAGTATATTTAAGGTTATTGATATACACTTTGATGACACGTTACTTATTCATGCACTGATTTATTTAATTGTTAAAAAAAAAGGAAATATCCAAGTAAACCTTTGATCAATACTACCAAGTGTCAAACATCCTTGGTTATGATACACGTTTTCCATTATTGTATCTATCGGCTTTATAAATAAATACATAGCACAGGAATATCTTTCAGTAGTGAATAAGGTGGCATAAACCATGTACTTTTCAACTATGGGTTGAGCCTTTTTTTATTATTATTATCATTACGTATTTTACTTGATAGATTCATATTGATATACTGATTGTTATGAAAAACCATACAGAAAGTTATCCAAGAATGGATAAACTATATCCACTACCAACGAGTCAATGTCGGCTCTATAAAAAAGCATCGTTTATGCATCAAACAGGATTCAACTGTTCAAATCAAAACAAACCAACACAGGTTTTCGTATACCAAGTGGTAACATAACTATTTCCAGGAGGAACCCGGAATAATTTTGAGTCAACGTTCTAGGTTGTTTAAGAGGGGGGTCCATGCAGTTTGGAATGATGTCGAGGATGTAGGTTTCACAAAAGAGGGGTAAATATGTTTACATTTATACAATAAAACGATAGCAATACCACATATAATTATATACGTCTATTCTAAAAGTAATAATGGTTTGTAAAGACCGTTAATGAAAAGATCTATATATTCTTCTTCTTTTTTATAATAACGATACCATTCCTTGATTGGAAAACCATAGGTATTTACAAAGGTCGGCAAAACGTGAAATAAGCTGTTGTGAGATTATCTTGTCTCAATTTATTGTACATATTAAGAAACAGTAATGCATGTTGTTCATCTATCAATTTGGTCTCGCCCAACATTACAAACAAACTCGATAATAATAAACAGGCACAAGATCAAAAGGCAGATAAGATGGATTCTTGTAAAAATAACTATCTTGAAATAAAGTAAATTGAACATAGTCAAGAATCTGGTAGTTGTGTTTTCCATTAAATAAACTTTTATAATTTTCCTTTTTGTTTTTTCGTACATGCTATTTATTATTTATTTTATTTTTATTTTTATTTTTTGGGGCAAGAAACGTATTAGGCCGCCTGGGACTTGCTTCAAGGTAGTTTCTTGTGTATAAAGTAATTAATCTTGCTGTTTAGTTATTTTATTTAGTAAATAAACGATACTTACTATATTTTCTCTCTCTTTTTTTATTTATTTTATTCATTTTTGATCATTTCAAAATGATAAAACATAAAAGAGGAAGGGGAGGAAATTTCAATAATGTTGAATCAGTTGAGTAAAATTGCTAGAATAACAATATGGCAAGCTTTTAAATTTTACTTTTTATTTGTGAAACAGTTTTCCTTCAAGTCCTTTACCCTTAAAACCCTTCGCGTTGATTTGACAAGCCAGGAAAAATGGCTTTTTATTATTATTCTTGTTTCATTTTGTTTATTGTTTTCATAAAGTCTGTGTTAACTACTAAATTTAGGATATGAATACAGAGCAAACAACGTGGCGATTCCAACATATTCATCACTTTCTGTTGAATATAACCATTCAAAAATATAAAATGTAAATAAGAATGTACATTTTTGTTTGAATCCGTAACAAAAGGATTTACAAAGATCGACAGAAAGAAAAAACGCTGCTTGCAATACATGTTAATATTAACAAAAACAATATTTATAAATAGTAAATTAAAATGGAAAGGTAAAAGAACTCGAATCATCTGATTTCATTTTACAAGATGATGATTATTTAAAAGAAGTAATAAAATTAAACCTTATGCTTTTAACATGAACATAAACGCACTTTAGTGAATATAGAATATACATAATCTTTGTCTCTTCTTTTATCATACGTCATGATCAAGGAAAAAAAAAGTTTTTATTATCGTCAATCAGTAAATAAATTACGTCAATCTTATTTATTAAACAATAACTTGACCCCACTCTTTTTTTTTGTTGAAAAAGAAAAATTCCTGTTCAACGTTGCTCATAGCGTGAGAAAATAAACTTCAACTTCTCCACTTTTTTCAAGAAGAAAAGGGTGGAGCACATTCTACAATTGGTAAGTAAACAACAAACATAACTGATTTTAGGCAAATGAAAAAAAACGATCCACCTAAATTTAAAGTTTTATGTCGGTCCGCTCAACAATTCGACAGCTCCCCCCTTTTTTTCTGATGCTTTCGGAAGCACCAGAAATGTAAATAGCAAAAAAGAAAAAAAAAAGATATATAAATCAAATGCGATGGGCTGGAGACCATCTTGATAAGATTTTAATTTTCTCTCTCTTTATTATCTCTACCAATGACAACCTACCATTCTCAACTCTCTAATCAACATTCAAATTCTGGTTGCTCCTTCTGTGGCAATGCTGGTCATATCGCGTGGAACTGTCCAAAGCGTAATGTCCCAAGATAAATCCATATCTGATATCTACCTATTTCATGATTCTGTGTTCCTACTATGCATCTCTCTCTCTTTCAATATCGTCAAGTCTACTTGTCTACCTGTCTGGTTTATCTCTCTCACTCTGTCTCTCTCTCTACATATCCTGAACTTCATATATATTAACTTTGCATTACCATTTCTTAAAATACTCATAAAAAAAAACAAAAAGTAAGATAACAGATGATAGAATACATCATATAAATACCATACTCCACTCTTCTATTATGAACGAATAAAATTTCTTTTTCAATCTTCTCCTTTTTTTTATCAATCCATTTAACATCCGCTTGTTTGCGGTTCGTTTCCAATTTAATGTCCTTAAATTAGAGTGATTATAAAAAAACATATTAAAGGGGACACAAAAGACGAACCTATAAAAAATATTTGTCCAGAGCAGCATCAAACCCTCCATTTTATAGTAAAACATGATTTTTAAGTGATTATAAATTGACGTATCCATATTAGAGCTCAGTACTTTGTTATGTCATTCTATTTTTTGTTTTTTTTAAAAAAAACAAAATGATTATTAAATATTTTAACCATACAACAGATTATGATTGGTCTAACAGGTACTTAGGCGATCTATATGATGCAATTTTTGAGCTTTTTCTATTAAAAACAGAGCTTCTTTTTTCTTTTTTTCTATGATTTTCTTGGACAAGTTTTACTTCTTTTTTAAGTCATTTAATAGGGCCTTGAATTTATGCGGAGAACACAATCTTCATTAAGAGTCATAATACCTCTCATATAATCACGATTTGACAAGGTGCTTAAATATCTTTTAAGTATACTAAATGTTTATTTACAAGTAGATAAAGTGAGGGACTAGAAAAGAGCCTCTTTTTCTACATTTAAAATAGAACTCTTGAATAGCAAACATATGTCTTCAAATAAAATAAAATAAAATAAAAATAGGAGGTTCCTTTTGATTCGTTTGTCATATAGTTACTATATATAGAAATACCTATTAACTTATATATTTCCCCTGTTCCTTTTTTCCAAGTCCTCAATTATCTTCTCTTTCTCTTTTATCCTTTTCTTTTTTCTTTACCATTATTACACTTTATATATATACAGTAACATGCTATTTCCATATACTTTCAAAAGTAAACTATCCATGACAACCATGTACACACTCAGCGCCGACCAACTCTTTCAACTTGGCAACGAATATCTATTTGGGAGAAATGGACGACAAAAAGACCCTGTCACCGCCATCTCCTGTTTCCACCACGCCCTCGCCCATCACAACCACACAAAATCCGAAGGTGTGATGGGATTCTGCTACGAATTTGGTTTAGGTGTGGAAAAAGATTTTGTCCAAGCTGAACAATATTACCTGTCCGCTTCACAAAAGGCAGATGGCGTTGCCATGTCTCGTCTCGCCTTTTTACGTAAATATGGACGTCCCAATGTCAAGATTAATCGCATCGAAGCAGAAAAGTGGACAGAGTGTGTGGACAAGGTACCCAATGCAATTGAATGGATTGTACAGGCAGCTACCATCGACGCCGATCCCTCCGCTCAATACTCCTTGGGTGTGTGCTACCATGACGGCATTGGTATGCCCAAGGACGCTCACGCCGCTTACAAGTGGTACAAGGCAAGCGCACAACAAGGCAATGCACGCGGTCAAGGTATTCTTGGTTATTGTTATGGTGAAGGCTTTGGTGTTGAAAAGGACGAAGCTGAAGCCATGCATTGGTATCGTCTAGCAGCAGACCAAGGAGAAACGGTGGCGATCTACAATGTCGGTTATTGTTATGAGGACGGTGTCGGAGTGGAAAAAGACGCTCAGGAGGCCGTGAAATGGTACAGCGTTTCGGCAGAGCAAGGAAATGCCTTTGCACAAAATTCTTTGGGTTATTGTTATGAGGATGGTATCGGAGTTGAAAGAAACTATGATTTGGCGGTGTCTTGGTATAAAAAGTCTGCAGAGCAAGGTTACCCCTGGGCCGAGTGTAATCTGGGTTATTGTTTTCAAAATGGCATTGGTGTGGAGAAAAATTACAAGATGGGCGCTTATTGGTATAAAAAGGCTTCTATTCAAGGACATGCAAGAGCACAGCACAATTTAGGTTTCTGTTATCAAAATGGCATTGGCGCTGATAAGAATGAAAAGGAAGCCGTCAAATGGTACAAGAAGGCAGCAGATCTCGGCAACATCTTTGCTTACCACTCGCTTGGTTATTGCTATCAAAACGGTATCGGTGTCGACGTGGATGATCAAAAGGCTGTTTTCTGGTATTATCTTTCCGCTGAAGAGAGTCATGCTCCCGCTCAGCTCTCTCTTGGCTACTGCTACAGAAATGGCATTGGCGTGCGCAAGAACGAATCGGAGGCTGTCAAGTGGTTCAAATTGAGCGCCGAGCAAGGAAATGCATTAGCACAAAATTCACTTGGTTTCTGTTACGAAGAAGGCTTGGGCGTGACCAAGGATGCAACCGTGGCCGTGTACTGGTATCACCAATCTGCTCGTCAAAACAACCCTTGGGCCCAGTGTAACCTTGGTTTCTGTTATGCAAACGGTATTGGTATCAAAAAGAGTAATTCACGCGCTTGTTATTGGTACCAGAAAGCTGCCTCTCAAAATCACGCACGCGCCATGGATAAACTTGCTTTGCATCTACAGGAAGGTCTTGGCATTGAGCGCAATTTTGATGCCGCTTTCAAGCTCTTTCAACAGGCTGCTGCTCAACAACATGTGGCTGCTCAATACCACTTGGCAAATTGTTATGAAAAAGGCATTGGATGCACGATTGATGACCGAGAGGCCACTGTATGGTTCGAAAGAGCTGCAATGTGTAAGTTGATTTTTTTTTAGTAGCAAAATGGATTGTGCCATTTTTACTTATATTTTATTTATTTTTAGCTGGCTGTCGTAACTCCCATGAAAGACTCCGTCGTCTACTTGTCAGAGCCTGTTTAATAACTGGTTCTGTACCTATCATGACTGACGATGATTCAATGTGCTCTGGTTATATTTGTGGTTTTAGTGCGCCGGCCGCATAAAAAACTCTCGACTGTATTATTCCCCCCCTTATTTCTTGTTTTACTTTGTTTGTTTACCCATTTTATTTGCCTTTTTTTTTTATATCTCCCCTCCTTAATCACTACACTGTATATCACACTCTACCTACAAAAAGCTCTCTTTTTTTGTATATTTAATTCTTTAATAAATTACATTTTATTCTTAGACTAATTTATAATTGCGATCTCTTTTATCTCTTTCTTACAAACATGTAAATGTGCTTTGATTATGTATGAAATCAGTGACCGTCAATACCCCTTTCCCCTCAATTGACCCTAAACCCTTGATTATGACTTTAAAGAAAGCATTTACATTTATTTTACCAAGAAAAAGGGCTGCTGCTGTAAAAATCTTGGATTTCTGCTCTCTCTATCGTTATTTGATCCTCTGTGGTAGATACTGTTTCATTACAACAGAATAAGCGTATTAAAGGAGGAAAGTATTTGTATTCCTGATACTCTTCTTATTTTTATATAACAAAAAAAAAAAAAATTCCCCCCGAAAACTTTCTCTTATTTAATATATGGGGCAACGTCGATCATCTTGCTCATCCTTCTTTACCAGTAATGGAATTTTTCTTTTTCGAATATACTGTATTATATAAACTGCTTGAATTCAAGACCAAACAACTTCAACAAACGAAGTATGGCAAAGTTTTTAGTCCTTTGGTTTTGGCTCAGAGGCTCAACCTTGACGAACTTTTATGCTAACAGAGGCGAAGTTTAATTAAGGCAAAAGGGAAATTTGAGCTGTTATCAAAAACAAGCTTTGGAGGTAAATGGAGTGAAGCAATAGAAAATGACAAAAATACCTGAATGAGTCAAAAAAATTTGATTGGCAAAAAAAAATAAAGAACTTGATATCTATTTTTGAAAATCTTGGATTTTAAAATGTATAAAAACGGTTGTTTTTCATTTAGACTTTATCAAGCTGAAACTACCATTGTTAAAATGAAATTTTTTCATTGGCTGGGCTAAACCTATATGCATTATTTTTGTTTTCTGTCTAAAGAGCGAAAGTTATAAAAAAGTATTATGTAAGGCGGACAATTTTTTAAAAGTTGAAAATGGTTTATTAGGTAAACCATATTAAATGTAACGCCAGGTATACTCATATTTACTTTTTAAAGGATAGCCAGAAAAAAAAACCGTTTAAATATTTATAAGACAAGATAATTTGAGCCAATTCAATACAGATCCGATATCCAAGAATGGATATCGAGGGAAGCTTCCGTGTAGAAAAAAATATGATTACACATATTTAATATAATGATTTTTTGTAAAATGCTATATAACGGGTCAAATTGGGATGTCAAAAGAAGACAAAGATAGGAAATAGATAATGGAGCAGCATGATTTTGACAAGTGTTGACCAAATGGATAAAGGGTTATCCGTTAAAAGTCCGGCATTTTGTTTTTTTTTTTGTTTCGGGACGACAGACTTTTTGTCAAAAGTATCAGCCTTTTTGAGGATATTTTCGCTTGACGGGCTCAAGTCCGTTGTGATCCGATCACTGTTTATATGGTAAAGTAAATGTATCGTACATTTTTCTGATAAAATTAGCCAGTAAAAGAAAACAAAAATGAGATTATATAAAACAAATATTAACAACCATCTATAATAGCCCGATTCCAGTTATACAGTGTAAATTGAAAAACGAAGAATAGTAAAGTATTCCGCTAATTTTACCTTTGTCCTCAAGAAGATACAAAAGAGGAAATAAATAGAGACCCAAGTTATAATACTTTTATATATATATAATATATAAAACCAAGAAGTTTATTTTCATGAATTTTTTATCCACTTATTTGGATTCCGTGGGACGATCTGGAGTGATCGTCCAATCAGATCAAAGTCAATTTTCGTTGGCGTTTGGCGGCTAACTGTTTAAGCCGTACAGAAAACATATATATAGGCCACAAAATTACAATAATTATTTTTCATAATCATCATATCTCATTTATTTGCATTTTTTTTTAACATCACTACTCATCTTTATATAACCTAAAAATGGCCATTACATTTAGATTCCCATTCTCCAAACATAACGTTGCTGTCAACCCTGAAAAGACACCTGAAGAAGAAGAAAAATCATCAAAATCTCGCTCCATGGTGAACTCCTTTTTAGCTGCATTTAGTACTGAAAAATACATGAATGATCCCGTCCGTACTACAAATCACCCTGACATTGTTGGTTACTACTATGATCCTATGAGTTGTGGTCAATGTATTACCGTTGGCTATGATTGTACCAACACTGGTGCTTAAAAAAAACATCTTGCATTATTCTTTTAGACAAGCATATTATACCTATATTCTACATTTTACATTTTATTATAGTAATAAACATTCCATTCATTCATCTATTTAATGATTATAAAAGGGTATCTCTTTTTTCTTTTCTTTCTTTTTGGTTTGCGTGTATGTTTGTCTCATATAAATATTATCATTGGCTCATTACAAGAAGCATTGATCTGTCATTTAAAAAACAAAACCAAACAAAAAACAATGTACTCTTTATCCCATTTTGGCAGAAAAGGAATGAGTGCTTTTTTCTTCAGCAAAAAAAGGGAGGAAGAGTGATCGAGAACACCCTTACTTCCATTTAATATTATTTTTACAATTATTAATTATCTATCCTTTTATTCATGTATTTATTTATCATCTCCTTTCTGTTTTTCTAACTTTCAGCTTATCTTAGCAATACTGAAATGGGAAATATATAGAAATGCAAGTACGTGTTTGTTTGTTGCTGCTGAAACACGATAACCTTTTGACTTAGACACAATCAATAAAGGCTTTTTGGTTACACTGACCTTAAAAGAAGGTTTGCATAAAAAACGAAGGAGATTTAATAATAATAAAAAAATTGTAAAGGAGTCCATGTCTTTTGTTTCTCGATTGTTTAATACATTGAAAAAAGTGTTCATTTATTTATGCGATAAAAAGAGAAAACGTGCCTTTTATTTATTTTTTAATTTAATTACTAATGGTAATAGCATGCTTTATCATAAATAACTTTCTTGTTTTTAATGAATCTATGTATAAGAAAATGTATAAAAATATATGTATAATATTCTTTTTTTTTCGATGCGAAAAAAAAAATAAAGAGGAAGAAAAAGTAAAGGGGATTAAGAGGAGTTAGGGAGAAGAAAAGTCTATGGGCTTAATATGCTTTTTTTTTTTTCCTGTATGAAATAGTAATAGGGAAATATGTATATAAAGGTAAAAGAAAAGGAGGGGAATGGATGTTGATATAATAAAAAGAACAAGATATATATGGATAGGTAGTGAGGGTACGTGTTAGAGCGAGAGATAGAAAGAGGGTATATTTTAGCGCTGAGATTTACTCCAATAAGACCAGCTTGGATCCATTGACAAAGATGTGTCATCCAAGTTCTGTGATTCGGTTGGGTGACCTAATAAGGATCTTTTTACCCGTTTTAGCATAGACTTATAGCGACCTGAATAGATGGGTGTTTCTTCAGTCATGACTGTATTTGTTAAAAAGGATTGTTGTTGTGACGATAATCGAGACTCATCCAACGATGAACAGCTACGTCGAGATAGTTGTTTTGTTTTGATCATCTGCCATTTGTCGGAAATTGAAAATGTACTGAGAGCTGCTAACGAAGTGGAAGAACTGAGCTCAGTCTTCCTTTTGCTCTTGTTTGGGATAATGGGCCAGCTTGTATGTGGGTTGCTATTATTATTTGCTGCTATTGGTGAAGAACATGTTGAAGACGATTCGGAAGACCAAGAGTTCATAAGCCAAGGTAGAAATGAATTGACTCTCATTAATTCCAAAACAGAATCTGCAGCCGAGTCAAATATGGTGGGTTCGTATTGGCCCTTGTTGTAATACTCAATAATGGCTTGTCGCATGTCGCAAGGGATATTAATTTCCTGTGGTGAATTAGGGCGAATATAATGATTGATAATGTGTGTGCATTCGTCTAGTAAATCTTGTTCCTGACACGCTTTGTAACGCTGTGCTGCTAACCAAAATCCAAGGTTTTCCATACAATATGATTGGTGTAAATATGCTGTAAATTGTTGGAATTGGTTAGAGTTTGGATCCTCCAATACGGATTCTAACGTTAATGCGGATGAATCCATACATATCATAATGTCGATACTATTAATAAAATATAAGGAAAATCGTAGAATAACAATAATACTTTTTTATTATTTTTTATTATTATTATTATTATTAACTTTTAACGGTTATAATATTAATGAATAATAAAAAGAAAAGCAGTAACAGACGAAGAAAACGAGAAAGCGAGAAAGAAAAAAAAGAAAAGAGATAGAAAAAGAAAGAAAAAGAGACTAAAAAGATAAAGAAAGAAATTAAAATATTTAAACGCACAGTGTGTCAAACAAAAAGAGGAGCGGGGGAGAAACAAAAAGGAGGAAAAAAACCAAGGAAATTTGTTGGTTCTAATTCTTATGACCGACATTGAAATCATTAGCTCAGGTGGTTTGTTCAAAAACATAGTGGCACGAAAAACAAAAGTCGATTAAAACACAGCAAGTCTATTCTATTTTCTATCGTTAAAAATGGCATAATAATTCAATCATATGGGTGATATAATACAATGTGGGTATCTACAGTAGTGGTAACTTCTAAAGTTGGTTTAAATTCTATGGTGGGTAAAGCATGATATTGGGGTTTAGAACAAGTGAGAGCGGTAGGATAACTACTACTACGAATCTCGAAACGCATGTATTTACGACGACGACGAGAAAGTGGAACCGAAAATAAATCACCATCACTGGACGAAAGGTCATAACTTAATCGTCTCTTCTTGGTCGGTTCTGTTGTCATCTTGTAGTCTAGACAGGATACGTAATTCTCCCAATGTATGCGATTTGCTGCAAGGTGATTTACCAACGCCTGAGTAGAGGGGAGCAGACCAGCAAGTGATTCAAAAAAAGAAAGTATAATTTCTCCAAATAACAGACTCATGCTCTGTTGGGAGCAAGTCTCACGGTTCATGCCAGGTGATATTGTCATTTCGTTACTCTTTTCCTTGTCGCCCTGATTAAAGAATTCTTGGACAATCAAATCGGACCATTGTTTAGAGATCAGCCAGGGGCGCGACATATTACTGATATCTGCTGCATGCAAAATAATACGACACAGACTCAGACCTTGGTCTATCGTTATATCAACTTGTTTTTCTGCTTCTGGTAATTTGGTTTGTATATCGTCGAGTTCTGAATGAACGACGTCACTTGACTGTTGCTGTTGATCTTTTGTCAAAATTATTTTTGAGGAATGTATTGTTTGTTTTCTTTTCTCTTCCCACGTGGGTAGCGTATTTATTAATGTTTTGACCTGTATTTCTAGCTCAGAATGATATGCCATGTCTGTGAATAAAACTAGATCCCTTAAACTGTCTCTGAACGCCACGTGGCCTTTTTTAATTTTGTGTTTATCCAGTAGTTCAAATGTGAGATCGACAGAGTAGCTCTCTAGGATAGACTTGGTTTTATCGTAGCGATGGGCTAATTCAGACCCTGAATTTTTTTGGAACGCATTATTTAAACCTGGCTAAACGGTAAATCGTCAGTAAAATGAATAATTTAAAATTAAATGTTATGATATATACATATAAAGTCAAAAATAATAAATAATAGTGAGGAGTAAGAATAAAGAAATAGTAAAATCAATAGAATAAGACAAAACGTAACTATATCCAGCTCCTCTCGATTTAAATAGGAAGGGAAGAAAGAATCAGAGAAATAAATGTATACTTACATGACCAATATCGTGACACAAGCCTGCGATCAGAACTAGAGCAATTTCCATTTTGGACAGATGTTTACCTGCAACGTGGTTTTGGCAAAAGTAGTACAGAACCGTCACAATATCTGCAGCATGATGGAAACTGTGGTAAGGTACTTGCTGATAATGGTGTGATACATCAACAATAAAATCGAGTAATCTAGATTCTGTGATGCTCAATGTTTTGTGTATCTGAAGTCGGGAAAAGATTGCCAGTACATGAGCATAAATATCCGTATCACTCTTCAACAAAAGTACGTCAAAATCGAGATCAATAGGACATTTCAGGTTTTGTTTAAATTGCTATATTATGAAACGAGAAGTAGGAGGGAAAAAAATGTGGTAAGGGAAATGTATATATATATATATATGTTTTCATGAAAAAGGGTGATTAAACTTACCAATTCTAAAAGTATTAGCTCCGTTTTGGTAAACTTGGATTTATTAAACTGCAATTCAAGCATATTGTTTTATAAAGTTGTATTTATATATTTTCGAATGATAAATGACAATAAATAAGGTTAACAATCGTTTGAAAGAAAGGGAAAAAAATGGTTA
>VCJK01001550.1:58908-74661 GCA_024139485.1 Backusella psychrophila | reverse complement strand
ATATATATATATATATATATATAAAGAGCTTGAGGGCCAATGAAATCATGTTGACGAGCTTAAAGGGCATCATCTTGGGCGACTATTATCCTGAAAAGAAGTTCAGTTCGTCGGTATTAAAAGGGACGACCAATGTCAAGCTATTTCCTCAATCCAAATCATTGGATGCAGTTATTGTTGCTGTCAATGGACCAGTAACAACCAGTATCAAGGTAGGCTTTATTCCAGAAATACAATAGAAAAACTCATTGGGCTTCTAGGAAACGGATGCCTATCATTGTGGTGGCTTCATCACACACTGTTGGTTTTGTGAACCCATCGTGTTACCGTCCACGCTAAAGACCCTCTCAAAACGATATAGCTTAAAAACAGGTTACTTTAAACACAAGAGCCATTCGAAAATCATACTTCATTCAAAACAAGGCCAAGTAAAGTTGATTTATAATTAATTAATTAATAAAGTTAAACAAAGCGAATTTCATCAATGCCCAAACTACGTCGTACTTGCATCAATGCCACTAATTCCTTGATGGTTTCTTCCAAGATGACGACATTGTTGAGGACCATCGAGATGGTGACTTCTGTGTTTCTGTCCATGCGCTTGGGGCCCGATGGATGCCCCGACTTTGGTGCAAACGTGTGCTCGTCATCGTCGTCCAGGTCAATGATGGGCTCGTCGGGCTCGGTGATAAAGTTGGAGGGGATCAAGGGTTGAACACGGAGATGTGTGGTCTTTCGGAAATGGACAGCCAGAGGGGACATGGTGCTGTTGAGTAGTGTGTGCATATTGACGGGTGGGAGAGGCGGTGGTGAGGATGAGATGCGCGAGCTCATCATGGTGGATGCAGAAGTGGAGGGACTGAGGGCGGGTGGCACATCCGTAGGACGCAGCACAGAGGGACGACGCAGCATCGATGTCGGTGGTTGCTGGAACACCAAGGGTGCCTTTTTACTCGTGGAAAGCGAGCTAGAAGGTGACAACACACGCTTATCCAAAAACGATGTTTCCCCCGTGATCAATGCGCACCGTCTTTCCTCTAGTAGTTTATTAAACCCTGGGATTTCCGATCGATAACAATCAATCTGCTGTGTGAGTGTGCTGAGCAAGGTAAAGAGAGGTGGGTACGATTTGAATGAAATGGGCGCCGTCATTTTGGCGGAATCACGCTCAATACCGAAATCAATGGATCGATCGTCATCAGAGTCGTCTTCATCAATGGGCGTGCTAAAGTCGTACTGCGCATAAATGTCGTGGAGGCGGATACCGCTCTTGCGTGGGTTGCGTGTGGCATCGCCCTTTGCATCCATAATCAAGACATCGTCGGGCACGGTGCGGCTGCTTTCTGTAAAGGAAAGCCAGCCTTCCAAGCTACGGAAAGGACAGAGTGCCAATGCTGAAAAGACACCCGTCAATGCCAAATTGAGCTCGGATGATTGGGTGAATAAGTGGTTGAGTAGATCCAGCAATATCTCGAGCAATTTGTCGCTGGCTCGAATCTTGTGTCGCTGCATACTCATCTTTTTGGCCACGTCCTTGATCTTTCGTGGTTGGGGTGCTTCCTCTTCATCAAAGCGCTGTCCGTATTTGAAGCTTCGTCTTCTCTTCAACTTGGCGGGTATGTCCTTGGTGGCTGTCATGGCTGCATTGTTGTCGGGTTTCAGATGCTGGTAACACCAATCTGATTCCATTGATCGCTCGACATCCTCCAGATACTCACCGTAACCACACGCCAGCACGTCCTCTGCGTGCGAAGGATCAATGGCTAGGATGAGCGAAAAGTACAATTCAATTTCGGCAAGATGGTGCGAGATGACGGTGGGTTGTTTGTTTGTGTCGGGTGTGATGGATAACAGTCCAAGGGCGAAATGACAGTGCTTGGTGAGCAACGTCTTTAATAGCTTTAGTGTGGCAATCACTGTGGTTTGTGATTTGGATCGAAGTCGACTAAAGATGAGATCCTTCAGTGTAAAGTGGGATGTGGCCGAGATGGATACCACAGATGCTTTTCTCTTTGTATTGACGCTCATGTTCTCCAAGTCTGCTGCAAGTTCTTGCTCAGGCTCATCGGTCATAAAGATGTCTTCTTCCTCTGTGGCCATCAAAAAGCCCACGACTACTTTTGCAAGTTCTTCCTGCTGCACAATCTGCAATATCAGATCAATGTAGCTGATGACGGCGACCGAGGAGCCATCGATATCTGAGCATTCAAGGACAGACGGGTATAAGATGTTTTCCAAAAAGATGGTGCGCACGCTGGTCAAGAGCGACACACAAATCTCATTGTTGGGGCATCGCGTGAGCACATCCTGACAAAACTCGAGGAGCTTCAGGAACGAGTCGAGCTGGTATTTAAAGTCGGGCGAATTCGAGTATTCTGCGCCCAGGCCCACGGGGAAGCGAAGTGCGGCGGGCGAGCAATCGAGATCCTGGCCCAGCAAGAAGCTAGCAGGCGTTGCATTCATATCCTCCTCATCGCGCACCACCAATTTTCGAGGAAGCTGAGAATACAATGCACCCAGACCAGCTGCCATGATGGTTGCAAAATCAGATCCAAAGATAAAATCGCCTAGTTGTCCTGTTGCCATTTCCATCAAAAACAATAGACCTGTGCGTGCATAGTCGCCTGATCTTCCCTCGCGGTGCACAAACCGAAGCAGATACGTGAACAGGAGGAACTCGTACTCGGGCTTATGGTGTTCCTGCTCAGCGGGACCCAGTCGTGAGGTCGTTGTTGAGGCGCTCTTTTGTGGTGTTGTGAGCCACTGCTTGTCGTGGAAAAAGATGTTGAGCAGATCCGGAAATCCGTGGATTTTCGAACATATAATGTACATTAGATCAACCAAATCGTCGCTATACAATTCGCTCTGCAAATCATCCAACACACAGAAGCGCAAGAGTTTAATCGTGGGTTTGTGCACGGCATTGTGCACAAGAAAGCGCTCATCTAGCAGGTCCACCATGCTTGCAATGGTGCGAATGGCCTCGCCCCGAAAATCCACGGGGTAATCTGCCTTCTCGGCTTCATTGACAACATAGTGAAGAATGTCGTTTTTTAAAAAGTATTCCATGCACACGCCTGTTGTATTGTCCTCCTGTCTTGCCTCTTCGTCGACCAATAAATCCACCATTTGTCGAAGTTTGGCGGGTATTTCGGTTTGCTGAACATGTAAATTTTGTTTCTTATCTTCAAGCCTAAATATATTCTACAGGACTAGAGTTTAGCAAAAAATAAAACTGACCAAGTCATACGGATATAATTACATGGACATATTCCCAACACTTGTGGAACTTGGCCAACTGTTGGGAGCTGGTTGGCTGTTGTTTAGGAGGTGCCATGCGCCTCTTAAACTTTGTAAAGTAATCCATGGTTGATTAACACAAACTGGTTTTTACAAGAAATAAAAAAAAAGAAGCGAAAATTAATGGTAAAATGTCATTTTCATAAAAGTAGCAAGCTGTGTTTAAATGTGTATAATTGCCTTTTAGATATTGGGCTATTACATATATACATAGAAAAGAGAGAGAAACGACAAAGAATCAAGAAAAAAGAGGAAAAAGAGGAAAAAGAGGAAAAAGATAAACAATAACAAATGGTTATTCATCTCTCCCTTTTTGTTTCAAGTCATCTTGATGAATTACTACTGTTTTATTAAATAGCTGTATAAAAGTCATGTTGTTATGTCCATGTATTTACACTATGTATCATCTTGTTGGTTGGGACTACAACAATACAATAGACGGATTGATGCATTGATCTACACTACACTTTCTACGAGTAATGAATGCATAGCCAATGCACTCATAGCAAAAGAGGGACTTTCAAATTCCGGAGCATGTGAGGAAATGATAAGTCTCTATTAAGTGATTGAAAATATAACCATTTATAGAAATAGATTACTTTATGATAAAACAAGTGTTTATTACCATCAATTCAAATGAAACGGAGGTTTTTTTTTTTACTCATATCAGCACACATGACGGTGCTGCCCTTTTCCTGATATGACTTTTGCACGTGACGATTTCATCATATACAAAGGTAGTTTTTTTTTATTATTTTATTTTATTATTCCCTTTTTATTCTATTAATCATGTCGTCCGAGCAACAAGCAAGGGACTTTATTGCCCAAGCACAAAAGAAACTAAACGCTTGGTCATTTTTTGGACCTTCCAACAAATATGAAGATGCAGCAGAACTGTATGAAAAGGCTGGCAATATGTTCAAGTTGGCACAACAATGTAAGTTGACATGATAAAATTGAACCCTTTTTAATTAAATATGATATAGGGGGAAACGCAGGTGAAGCCTTTATTGAGGCTGCAAAGCTTTTCCAAAAAGGTGGAAGTGCAAAGTTTGAAGGCTCTAGAGCTTATGAAAATGCCGCCAAAAGCTTTAAACGCAACGACCCACAAGGTGTGTTGCCATAGATGAAGTATATATATATATAGAAAAAAAAAACTCAATTGTATTTTTTTTTTCCCATAGCTGCTGTCAATGCCTTGAGAGAAGCCATTGTGCTTGATCAAGAGGGTGGTAACTTTAGAGCCGCCGCTAAACACTATCAAGATGTTGCAGAGTTATGCGAGACGGAACTTCAGAGTCCTAAAGAGGCGTACGAAGCATATGAAAAGGCCTCAGAGTTATTTACTGCAGACGACTCACCTGCGTAAGTTTATTCCTTGTTTTTCTCAGCAATGTGTCATTAAAAAACCATCTCTATAGATTGGCAAACAAGTGTATATTAAAGGTGGCACAGATTGCGGCCGACATGGAGCTATATGATGTGGCCATTGAAAAGTTTGAACAGGTTGCTGCTGCCTCTGTTGACGACAACTTGCTTAAATGGTCCTTGAAGGAATATTTCTTGAAGGCAGGATTGTGTCATTTATGTACTGGTGTAAGTTTTGTTTTTTCTTAACTGTAAGAGCTGCCTAAATTTAAATGGGATTTCATTTAGGATATGGTCAGGACATCCCAAGCACTTGCCAACTACTGTAATATGGACATCTCATTTGAATCAAGTCGAGAATATCAATTATTAAAGGGTGTCAAGGAGAGTGTCGAGCAGGATGACCTTGACCGCTTCACTAGTGTGGTGGGTGATTATGACAAATTAACTCGATTG
Source organism: Backusella psychrophila (assembly GCA_024139485.1). Lineage (NCBI taxonomy): Eukaryota > Fungi > Mucoromycota > Mucoromycetes > Mucorales > Backusellaceae > Backusella > Backusella psychrophila. The sequence goes on along the minus strand of VCJK01001550.1, from coordinate 69,537 downwards.
GATCCTTGGAAGACCGCCGTCTTATTAAAAGTGAAAAAGTCGATGGAGTCTGAGGATTTGCGTTAATTGTTATATGTTTTTTGCACTATTATCCAAAACAAAATAATATATATTTCTCTCAATCTTGTTTAAACAAAAAAAAACTCATCAAATGAAAGCTTATTAATACTATACATCAGTTTGCAATAAAACGTTGTGAAAGTGCTTTACAACTTTTTTTCTGAGGTTAAAAGTATTACCATCAATTTTGAAGTGCCACAAATCAAAAAAGATCTGCACAAGTAAATCACTTGGAAATGCATGTATATAAACTGACAAAAAGAAGTGATAATGTTTATTTTTTGTATTTTATTTTAAATACAAGTTGTAATAAGTTAATGCAGTTGTAAACTACTGAGGGGTATGAAAGTGAAAGGGTTAAAACATAAATGGTTTAGGGTTTAGGGTATAGATAGAGCTGAGCTCTGTGATTCTGTAAATATGGATATAAATGGTTCTATTTCTATCTCATTGAAAATTTCAAAGTAAAGAGAGTTATTATTCTCGACAGGACATTCGGAAGGTTCCACACAAACACCATCCTTTCTTACAAATCCAGACTTACAGGCGCATCCGGGCATACAAATCATAGAGCACATGAGAGGATGATGCAGTGTCCAACATGTATGATCACATCCTTTGCATCTCTTGAACTCTTCATTTACCGGGCATTGTTGCTCAATTTGGGTATGCTTAGGCTCTTCTGGTGCAGGTTTTTCATCCACGGGCTTGACATTCAAATCCTCAAAGCATTGTGATACGGGAACACAGACACCGTTATCTCTGACATAGCCTTCAAGACAGGAGCAGCCTGGTACACACTCCATTGTGCACATCAATGGATCACTCAAGCTACCGCACGTCTGGTCACAAGATTTACATTCCTTGAAAACCTCATTGATGGGACATTGGCTGGCTTTAGGTGTAACTTGAATGACATCCAAAGTGACAGATTCTTCTTTAATGGTATCCAAAGTAGGAGCGGTAGTGGATGGGCTACGGGCAGGACAAAAGGAAGCATCGACACATTGACCCTTTTCTCTCAAATACCCAGGTTTACATTGACAGCCAACAACACAGACAGCAGCGCACATCATGGGCTCAAAAAGACTTTTGCACGTCTCCTCACATCCTCCACATGTGGAATAGACTTCATTTTTAGGGCACTGATCAACTGGTTGGGTTGGAATGGGATGGAAAGTGATTGGATTATTGGTAGAAGATAGTTCAGGATGCTCCACTGAGACAGGTAGAATATCAGGTATTCCAGGAGGAATAGGAATAGGAATAGCATCGTCGACATGCTCATTGACAGGGCAAGAAGGTGAGACTTGATCTAAACAACTGTTATCCTCAACCACTGGTGGATCTACTTGATCAAGGTAAGGTCCCCTTGGGTAATCTAATGGACATTGATGGGCGGGTATACAAACACCATTCTCTCTTACAAAACCCGCTTTACATTGACAACCGACAATACAAACAGCAAGACATCCAGTAGGATTTCTGAGACTTTGGCATGTTGGTTCACACGATCCACACTCGGTAAATTCCTCATTGACGGGGCATTTGGTTTGAGCTCTTTCAGGGGGAAGGATATCGATTGTTGCTTCGCATATATGGTCTGTCGGTGGTTGAGGCATTGGATCGATTTGAGGACACTGGATGGTGGGAATACATCTACCATTTTCCATTCTGGAGAATCCGGGATCACAGGCACATCCTGATTTGCAAATAAGCGGACAGATATTAGTGCCAAAGCCAGGACATGCCTCATTGCATGGAAGGCATCCTGAAAAATGCTGGTTGGCGGGACAAGAAGGAGGAGGAGCCGTATCACCACAATCATCATCAACTATTTGTGGCTCATGGGCGAGCTCAACGAGCATGGGTTCAATCTGAGGACACTGTAGCTTATTTATACATTTACCGTGGGATCGTACGTAACCTTCTTTGCAAGAGCATCCTGGACGACAATCTTTGGTACATGCCACTGGTGGATCAATACCAGGACATCCTTGATCACATGCTTTGCATTGGCTAAACACTTCATTTATGGGACATGTCTCAGGCATCAAGTCGATAGGAGGTGAGAAGGTTTCCAAGAGGACATCCTCTGAAATATAAGGGGTATCATTTGGAGAAAGAACGGAATCATCCGGAAGAATGGGGATGGGACCATTGATGGGACACTGTAAATGCTGGATACATTTGCCGTCATGTCGAACGTATCCTTCTTTGCAAGCACAGCCTGATTTACATTCATATGTACAAAACACAGGTTTGCCTAGATTCTCACACGTTTGATCACATCCTTTACATATTCTATATTCTTCATTTGGTGCGCATGTTGCCTCTGGATTTAATTCTTGGAATGGTTTATAAGGGTACGGACAGTCCTCCTGGCGAACACACTTTCCGTCTGGATTTTTAACATAGCCATCAGCACAGGCACAGCCTGGAGTACAAATCTTGGGACAAATACGGAATGCACCCATATCTTCACATCTCAGGTCGCACCCTTTGCATGCTTTGTAGACTTGGTTGATTGGACAGTGATGAAGCACCTTGGGTGGGGGTCTGAGTCCTCTAGCAGCTGCAGTAACACTTGATACTGCAATGAGGAATAGCAGTGTATATAAAAGCTTCATTATAGTATATGTGAAACAAAGCTAATGGCATTGTTTATAAGTATTATAAACAGATAATGTTGTTCTATTTATCTTTACCTTTGTCCCTTAAGAAAAGCTAATTTTTTTTTAAAAAAAACACTCTATTGAAGTGAAATTAAAAACGATTTTCTTTTGGCTTATATATTTATTTGAAAATTATAGAAATAAGTCCTAATCGGAATATTTGGGTCCAAGTTACTTTTTGAGGGCCATAATCTATTTCGATAAAATGACAATTTTGGAGGCACATTCTCATCATTTTTTTTTTATTCCTTCAGCACTTTCATCTTGTTATTTTGGGCCAAAGAAAATGGTACCAGTCTATTGATGAGACTATATTCGTCCCAACTATTCATGGATACGTTTCTTTAAAGTATATCTTTATAATTGACAAGTGTCATCCATTTTATTTACGAGTCGGAAAAAAATAAATGCATGCTTTCCTATTCTACGATAGAGTGATACCTCTAGTTACAGGTGGATGAAAATCGGAGTGCTTTGGGATTCAATTATTTCCTTTCAACGTGTTGTATCTCAAAACTGGCACCCAAACCTGATGTGCCTTGCTTGCTTGTATATTCGGCTTATTTCGCTGATAAATAAATAGAATTATTCGCCCTTCAACTCCAATGATAGTAATATGAAAGATGTACATATGCACAAATATGTTGTTTAGATTCTTTCCCCAATAACAACGTTAAATTTGAACTGCTAGAAACAGAGTTCCACTGAAATGGCGATACTAAAAAAAAAAAAGCTATACGGGATTTTTGATATATGGAAAAGACCCTAATAAATATTGGTAGCAATCACATTCTCATGCATCACAAAAACACAATGATACTTGGATTTTATAATTCTTCATCAAAAAGCAACATATTTAATTATTTATTTGTTAGAAATAACGATGAAAAAGGCGACTGTACCTTTTGAAGAATAGACCTGTCTTATTTAAAAAGTTTATCGGTATAATTGTATTTAATTCCAAAAATGATCAATATGACATGAATAACGTCATTTTTGTTTATCAATGCTATATCCCCATATTAGGTTTCTATATTTGATTGTTTTACTTCATTTCACTAAAGAAACGAAACAACATTTATCCATATCTGAGGACCTTTTTTTCTATATGACATGTATCTCGATATAGTAGCTTAATTATCGCATTCGGAATTTTGTCTTTTTTTTTTTTATGCTCGTCAGTAGTAAAGGATCTTTTAAAAGAATGGCTTTAGGATTTTTATTCAAGATCTGAAAGGCTACCCACAATTTCTGATGTTATGAAAAATCATTTAGTTTTAAAACTGTAGTATGCCTCTTATGCAGTTCTTAGTAAGAATATTTTAAAATAAAATAAAATAAAAACTGTATCAAAGTATAAAAGTATAAAAGTAATTTATTTATTTAAGGGTAAAAAAAGGGGGGACATAACAATGTCCAATATTCTAGTTGCTTTCATAGAAAGGATAATCGGTGTAGCCAACTTCTTTACCGATATAAAAGGTATCCCGGTTATACTTGTTGAATGGTAAATTGTGACGGATACGCTCAACCAAATCAGGATTAGCAATGAACAGGCGACCAAAGGCAATCAAATTTCCAGTTCGCTTGGCAGTTTCAGAGGCGAGACTAGCATCATAGGAATACGACCCACCACTGATAAATGGGCCCTTCCAAATTTTTCGGAATGGATCAAGTGTATTTTCTGTCTCTTTATGACCATCATTATTCTTGTCTGTTCTGGGCTCAATAAAGCTGAGATAGCCCAGACCTGGATGTTTGGCTTGGATGCTGTGGGTTAGATATCCCCATGTTTCATAGGGTGTGGCGTCTTCAACATCTTTATAGCCTGACCAGGGGGAAAATCGAATACCAGTACGGCTTGCACCAATGGCACCAACTATGGTATCGACCACTTCCAGAGAGAATCTACAGCGATTTTCAATCGAGCCTCCGTAAGCATCTGTTCGCGTATTGCTCGAGCTATTGATGAACTGATCAAGAAGATATCCGTTTGCTGAATGGATTTCAACACCGTCAAATCCAGCCTCTACAGCGTTCAATGCAGCCTGGCGGTACTGTTGCAAGAGCTCTTTGATTTCGGGAACGGTGACCATACGTGGTTTTTCATGAGGTCTACCATCATCTCCGTTTCCAGCGATAGTAATCTCGGATGCAGAGATGGGTTGATGGCCTTCATTATCTGCTGCCATGGCTACTCTTCCTACATGCCAAAGCTGAAGAAAAATGTTGCCTCCATTTGCGTGAACACCATCTGTTATCTTTTTCCAGCCATTGATCTGGTCTTGTGTATAAATACCAGGAGCGCCAGCAAACGTACCAGCATGTCTAGATATAAATGTAGCTTCGGTAATTAAAAGACCACCTTCGGTAGCTCTCTGGGAGTAGTACTCTTTCATGAGATCGTTTGGAACAGCATTTTGGTTTGCTCTTAGTCTTGTTAATGGACAAAGTACAATTCTATGGTTTAGATTGAGTTTTCCAACTGTGATGGGTGAAAAAAGTGTACTGACAGTCATTGCTCTTTTTTTTTTTTATGAAAATATATTTTGTGATAAAGATATGAAAGAAAATAGATTGGTATTTATACACTTGTGTTTATGAGTTTCAAATAATTAAATATATACATATAGTAATATAAATGAAGTAAACAGTGTATGGCACGGTAAGAGTTTTCTATTTGTCTTTGTAGATCAAAATATGGTGAATTCTATTGAAATAATAGGTAGTTAAAGTGTTACAAATAACTCAAAACCTATGTCACGACATCTAGAACCAGTAAATTTTGTATATAAGCTTTAGCAAATCGGAAATGAGTTGATAAAAAAGACATTTGTTTGTTTTTTTTCCACTATTTCAGGAGTATGACCTGATTAAACAAATACCAAAAATGGTGGTTTCGATCCTCATAAAGAGTGTGCAATCAAGAAGGGATTTTAATCGCATCATAGTATAGGCAAAACAATTAGACGAATAGATGTCGCACGTAATGACAAATTGATTTCTTATCAAAGGCAACCCCTTTCACTGAGTACAGATTTTGATCGTATTACTATTACTTAATAAATATAATCCACCGGGTATCGTTTATTATAATAGAAAATTGTCTATATATTCAATGTTTCAGATCTGGTAGGGAATACAATCCGTTCTGCATAGAAGTTATAGAACGAGGCTGTGCCGGACGAAAATAAATTTGAGGCTTGTTATCATTTCGCTAAAATGTATATGATGTGACTCAAAGGCCTTTTTTTTTCTAATCTGTTAATTGCAAGTAATCTATATAAACATTCATCAATACATATACTTCTTTGATTTAGATTTGAAAGGACTATCATAAAAAAAGCATAAAGCTAAGGGTAATTCGACTACACTGAATATTCTGTTCAGATGACATTTTATATCTTCATGAAAGCAGTTAGTATTCTCGGGAGATTAAGTTTTAATAGTTGACGTGAAGAAATGAAATTTATCGCATGTTGAGTCATTAGAAAATAGATTTTATCTTATCAGTTAGAACAGCTTCAGTCTTTATTATTTTATGGTAGTTCTAAGGTGTATTACTTGTTTCTTGCTAAACTATATGCCCATATGTATATATAATTGTGTGTAGAAAGTACCATATTTTTTGTGTTTAAATCCTCGGTTACCCTAAGATATTACTTTGAGTCATGCTGCTATCAATAGAGCAAAAACTTCAAGAGATATTTTTGGGAACATATTTTGAATCAGTGATGTCACTAGGTTTCCAACATAAACTATCGCTTTAGTAAGATCATTTTATGGTTCTATCACTCTTTTTTTGGTGATATAGCACTAATGGTTTTTTATTAGTCGTGAAATAATGAGATAGTACTGAAGTTTTAACTAGATTATAAATATCTGCATTGACTAGGGTAGAAAAGGCTTTGCTGAATAGGAAAATGGATCAAACAAGTTGATACTGTTTTATCATATTCTTGGTCCACCTGTATGCAATAGAAATATATGTTTTGGTATACATTTTTAAAAAAGAAATTCTGATTAAAGCCCTCTCTTCTTTCCAAGATATCCATCTAAAATCTTCAATGGACACATGTAAAGCTGGAATTTACTTAAAAGACCAACTACGTAATGCCAAAATCTTTTAACTTTGCTCGCATATACATTAAACTATTACTAATCCACCAGAGTGGCTTGTTATATTAATAATAGAGAATATATATTCCTTGTCGTATATATATGCGTGCCTGTGTAAATATTGGAATAATGCGGTAAAGTCTTGTGCTAATATGGTTGTAGCAATAGGTTTAAATGTAAAATTTTAACCCAATATACCTTCTTATTATCTCAGAAACTACGGTTGAAAAAAAAAATGGTATAACGAAAGAAATATGTGCTGATGTTGAGCATTTCCTTTTTTTTATTGTTAAAAAAACAGCAAGAGAAGAACATGTGGAGATTCTGTCGAGAAACTTCTAAATGAACTATACATGCTACTCTTCGTCATTCTTAAACTAAAATTATATCACAGCAGCTTTTTATGTGAGTTTTAAGATTGATTTTATATATTATTGGAAAATATATCCTCTATATGAGAGTTTCAACAAATTAAAACAATCTAGAATAACGGAGTAACTGTGAAAGCATTTTGTTTTTTTTTAAAAAAAAACAAAAGGAGTAATTACTATGTTATACCCAGAGAAGAGGCACTCAACATTATTCGTAAAAATAGTTTCTCCGCTAAATCCCATTGGTTCGGACAAATTTACGGCGAGTCCATTTTTGTAATAGAATTGTCTTTTTTTTTTTATTTTTTTTTTTATTTTTACCTCCAAGGAGAATGCGATGAACTATAATCTCCATATTTTGAATCTTTCACCGAGAAGCTGAAAGGAAGCCTTCTTTTATTAGGAAATTGCTGATAGATCATAGGGTTTTATGTAAGCACTATATAGCCAAGAAGATGACACTTGATACCATGTCATACCTGATTTGAAGTGATCATGTCGTGTTTGAAATAAAGTCCATTAAGAAGCTCTTCATTTTTAAGCTTATTGGCATCTAAAATAAAAACTTTGATAACAAAAAAGGGCAAAATGAGATCTTGCTGAGTTCAATTTTTTTTTATCTTTTTTCAAAGAAAGAAAACTATTGTTTTTTTGAAGGTTTTTGATTATTAAGCAAACGTCAAAAATCTATGCCATAGTCTTTAGCTAATAACTTGAAACATTTTTCAGATATAATCATTAATTCAATAAATATATAAATAAATAATTGAATGCATTCATGTAAATATTAATCCATCACTTAGCAGTGATAGTGATGGGCTTGGTGGTGATGTTTGCTTTAAAGTTGTATATTGTTTTTGCATAAATCAAAATTATAAACCGCCTTCTTCATACATCATATTTGTACATTTGAGCTGCAGTATTTATGTTTGATGCTGATATATTTGTTTTCATTTTTGATGCATTGCCATAACATTTGTCCCTTTTCTCTCTCCTTTAAGCCTCTTTAAAGATCGTATTTATGCATGCGTGGAGTACGCTTGCCAGTGACTATGTTGATCAAAGATAATGCATTACAAACTATTAATAGAAAACAAGAATACGTATAGGTCAATGAAAACCTTGAAGAAACCAAATCATATTGGGATAGCGCTCTATAATACAATGTGAGTTCTCAGTTTATTATTATGATTTATATTCATTTATTGGACAGAATTACATGGATGTATAATCACTTAAAAATTAGCATAAAGTTACATCTGGAAACTAAATCTACCAAGTACTCAACATAGAAAAACGCAGTTATAAAATATAATAAAAAGCACGTGAAGATCTAAAATATAAGAGTTTGATGAAACCGATATACATCTTTTCCTTTTTTTTTTTAATATTCTGTCTTGAATAGCACTATTTGTATATAATTAAAGGAGAACAGATCGCATAAGAATCAAAATACAGATTATAAAGTTTGTTTTGTTTTTAGTTTACAATAGATCTTTCGTCTAACGTAATTTAGTAATGCTTGGGAGCAAGAAATCAAGAAAAAGTTCGTATTTCAACTCAAATTCTTCCGGATTCATGATCTGTGTGATAAATTATCCGAGCTTAAATTTGACTTTGTCGTCAAAAGGATTACGTATACGATTTTTGGCACTTGCGCTTTGATGCTCATCTAAACAGAGCCTAAGGGAATGATTATAGATTATTAGTAATCACCTTTTCCTTATTTGGAAATTCTAGGTTGACACCAATAAAATGATTGAAAAGCAGGCTGCCAAAAGCAAGATTTTTTTTTTTTGGTAGCAAAAGTAGGCCGAGGAGATGGTATGTGAGTATATGTATCAGTTATATAAAGAGTATATGTATGTTCTTATATTTTTTAGTAAGTCGTACTCCTTTATTTTCATTAATTGATTGTTTAGTATTTTACTTAATAATGGATGAGTGACTGATGAATAAAAATCAAGCGGGGATTTTAGGCACAATTTTTAGTGGTTGGCACCGCAAGGATTGCTTAGAAATTAGCTGAATCATGCAAGTCGCGGATATACAAATTATAAATCTGAATAATAAAAAAAATCGGCACCCCTTTTTTCCATATAAATAAACATTTTTTTTTTCATTTTCCTTTTTTTTATTATTTCTTTGTTTAATTTTTTTAATTATTACTGCTCGATATACTTACATTTCAACAAGCAACAACAACATATGAAAGTCAAAATTGATAAAAAGACAACAGCTTCTATTAGCTGCCCTTATAAAAAGCAGCTCGAATCCACTCACCCATACAAGTTTACGAAACCTTACGCTTTTACATACAGCCAGGCCTGTTCACTTCTTCATGCCATCGAGTTGAATCAAAGAAAGAGGCTTTCTAAGCGCTGTCTCGGTAATATACGAAAACAAAGAAAATATACATCAGTAATATTAATAAGATTTTGTTGTTTATATTAGCCAACTTGGCATTTTACGTTGCCCAGGCTTGGGAGACTAACCCCACTCAAGAAAAAGTACAACAGCTTTATTACATGATGAGTAATTTGCTGGATACCACCTCGATCGATAAAAGTGTACCATTAGACGAAGCACTAAAAACGTTTGTTTCAAATCCTGCTCCAACACCTACAGTTTGTTCTACTTTGACCCTACTTATTGCCATAGGTTATGTTGAAAGATTGAACAAGGTATGATTTTTAATGAAGGCTTCCATTTTTTATCAGACTTTTTCTAACACAAACTCTATAGCAATATAAAAACTTGAAAGGAACAGCAGGTTGCGGATCCCGTATGATCATGATTGCTTACATTATGGCATCCAAATATATTCATCAGTGCCTTTCATTGATTATTTATGCAAACGACCGAGTACCCACCAAAGTGGAAAAAGTGGAAGCACCAATCACGCCACCCACCTCTCCTCATCAACACAAGTGTTCAATTCCATTTTTGATATCACCGACAAATGCTGATATCGCCGCTGCTACGGCAACACCAAAAAAGGCTGAGGACGAAGAAAAGAATCAGCGTATTGCAAAAATGGAACAGGAGTTTCTTTATTTTTTACACTATGATCTATCTATCCAAGATCCTTCATTGTTTATAAAATGGGCTCAAAGTTACGAAGAACCAAAACAAGAACAAGAAGAAACTAAACAAAAGAGCGAAGAACAATATACCTCTGCCGATGAAGGCGACGATGAAATGGATGATGATAACGAATAAAAAAAAAAAAAAAGCAACACATACATATTTTTATTCTCTTTTTTTCTTTGTAAATTATAATAACATACTCATTTATATAAACACATTCTATTTTATTCCTTTTTCTTCCATTCCAATACTCTTAAAACCCACTTAATATTTCATTTCACAATAAAAGCTCTTGTTAATACAATTCTTTGTTT
>VCJK01001550.1:12005-38677 GCA_024139485.1 Backusella psychrophila | reverse complement strand
AAAAAAAAAAAAAAAAAAAAAAAAAAAAAAAAAAAAAAAAAAAAAAAAAAAAAAAAAAAGGGAAGAACCAATAAAAACCTTAATTTTATTACCCTATGTTTGTGAACAAAGAAAGGATGGGGACAATGATGATGATGATGAACATGATGGCCATTAGCAGACCTTTGTTGACAGAAGCAACACAAGCAAAGTAAATTTATTCTCCTTACACGTGTTTCCACCAAGTGTTACTTGTCGAGTTCATCACATCCGCTTTTCGTAAATACAGAAATAGAACAGGGAGAAGGCGTAAGATACTACACTGATAAGCTACTGTTGGTTGCTATTTCAATGCTGTTTTGCCACCCGAATATAAATATACAAACAAGCCCAAGGCTATTTATATAAAGTGGCATTTTTATATTTACTTTTCTTTTTCCATATTCGATCTGTAGGCTTAATGAATGTTGTACAAATAAAGCCTTGTTTCAACAAGCGAAATAGAAAAAGGAAGCCTATTATGACGATATCAAAAGATAAAAATAACAGTCAAGAAATCATGGCAACGATAACCATATCAACAGTAACCATAGAAACAAGACGCAGTTATTAAATTTAAATGAAATGGCACTTATTTTAATATGCTGGAAGCATTACTCCTTGCAGCTATCAATCCAAATAATAGAAAATAAATGAACTTTTGGTTCTAATCTATTTTTCTCTATTGTGTAACCGCGATTCTCCAGAAGAAAATTGTATTTATAGCGGGTTTTTTTTCAATACTTTTTTACTTTTTTTTTCTCTTTTCATCACTTCTTTATTTACTTTTGATTTTACAACATGGCCGAAAACCTCATTGCTTCCCTCCAAATTGGACGTGCACCTACTATGCCTATTGAAGAATACAGAGCCCGTAAGGTCGCTCTTGTCACAGGTAAATAGTCTATATCAACTGGCGGAGATCATTCTTTCAAAGAAAAAGGGGTTTGGTTACTGACAACGTAAGTGTATAGGTGTTACCGGTCAGGACGGTTCCTACTTGGTTGAGTTCTTGTTGAAGAAGGGTTATGAAGTCCACGGTATTATCCGTAGATCCTCTTCTTTCAACACCGGCCGTATTGAACATATTTATAAGGATAGACATGAGACAAGTAAGTTAATTGACTATTGTTGAATACCCGATGGTCTAGAAAAAGAAACTAACCAATATATACCTATTTTATTGGTGTTTATTAAATTTAGACGTCAAGTTCTTCCTCCATCACGGTGATTTGACTGATTCCACATGTCTCGTTCACATCATCTCCCAGATTCAGCCTACTGAAGTTTACAACTTGGCTGCTCAGTCCCACGTCAAGGTCTCCTTTGACATGTCTGAGTACACTGGTGACGTTGATGCTCTCGGTACCCTTCGTCTTTTGGATGCTATCCGTACATGTGGTTTGAACGACCGTGTTCGTTTCTACCAGGCCTCTACCTCTGAACTCTATGGTAAGGTTGCTGAAACCCCCCAAAAGGAAACAACACCCTTCTATCCTCGTTCTCCTTATGGTGTTGCCAAGCTCTATGGTTACTGGATCACAGTCAATTACAGAGAATCCTACGACATGTATGCCTGTAACGGTATCTTGTTTAACCACGAATCTCCTCGTCGTGGACGTACTTTTGTTACCCGTAAGATTACTCGCGCCGTTGCTGATATTCACTTGGGTCGTCAGGACTGTCTTTACCTTGGTAACATTGATGCCAAGCGTGATTGGGGACACGCTCGCGATTACATCGAGGGTATGTGGCTCATGCTCCAGCAAGATAAGCCTGAGGACTTTGTGTTGGCTACTGGTGAGACCCACACTGTCCGTAGCTTTGTAGAAAAGGCTTTCAAGGTCACTGGCAAGAATATTGTTTGGGAAGGTGAGGGTGTAAATGAAATTGGTAAGGATGCTGAGTCCGGTAAGGTCCGTGTCCGTATCGATCCCAAGTACTTCCGTCCTGCTGAAGTCGAGCTTTTGTTGGGTGACCCTACCAAGGCAAACACCGAATTGGGCTGGAAGCGTAAGGTTACTTTCGATGAATTAGTAACTGAGATGGTTGTTGCTGATATTGAAGGTGGTTTGAAGAATGATACCTACAACTAAAGCACAGCGCTTTTCTTTTTCCCATCCTCTTATTCTCCCCTCCATTCTCCCTCAATACACATACACAAAAGAAAGAAAGATATATTGTATACATTCAAAAAAAAAAAAACTTTCACTTATTTTGCCATTATAAATCTTTTATTTCATTTTCGTTTTCTCTTTAATACACTATCATTTTACTTACATGTTAAATTTTATAAATAAAATGTTTTTATTAGAATCTTATTTAAAATATCTATTTATTTTAAGTGGTGTAGCAAGAAATAGACATCTTTCTGTTGTCATCAAGAAACGTGCTTGGAAAGAATAAAAATATAAAAATATGCACTGATGGTAATATGATTTGTGTAACAGACAACTGAAACACGTTCTTTATATCAAGCTGGGCTGTTTTTCAAGCCTCCATCTTAACATAATTGGAAACCAACAAAATCAGGGCCTATGACGCTGTCATCTTTAATAAAATAATGAGGGATCTGCATCTTTCAGATGCCGTTTAACCTATTTTATTTAAGTGAGTTGTCGGAATTTATGACAACTAAAAAACGATCGGCAATAACATACATCACTTTAACCTTTGTCAAACTTGCTTATTTATAAACTTGGTGTAATATAAGTTAATTATATAAGCAAACTTTTGCCAAGGATTACAATCTAGGTACATGGCCATCTCTTACTTGTTAATAGATAACATGCCTTTTACATTATTTTAGCTTCTCTTTCAATATATTATTGACTTACTTGATTTAGAATATCAAGCCTTTTGCAACTGCCTGATTCACTCTATATAAGTTAAGTCGATCATATATTTTGCACTTTGAAGCTAAAAGCAAAATAGTCTGAAGATGTTTAAAATATACACAGCGATTCTTCATAAAGTAAAGCTTTATTAATAGGATGTATTTGAGAAAATGATGTCATTTTAAAAAGGCACAATGTCCGGAACACTTAATACACTCAGATAAATTGGAATCGAACAAGAGCAATTTGAACCACATAATGCTGGGATAGGACCGGTTTAAATGATCTGCTGCTAATATAAATGTTATATAATAAATTACACTGATACTTTGTTCTTCTCTCTATTCAAATAGCTTTAAAGTGCTACCATCAAGTGCCATTTCTTTTTTATTTAGTCTATCTTTTTAAACAGTCCAACCGAATGTTGCCATTTGGTAGCTAATTACACAAGAAGAGCGATCATTAAAAAATTAATTGATTTTATTGGCGCTAAAAAAGCGTTTCTATTTCCGTTCCAAAGTCAGATTATGTGGATCTTCATGTCAACGGTCATCACCAATGAAGCAGGTATAAAAAGATCTAGTGAGTACCTTGGCAATATGGTTTAAAATGTAGCTAACACTCAAGATAAAATCCAACTCGAGCATCATAATAATTAGTTTGTGTAAAGTGAGTGACTCTTATAAAAGAATAATGGTTGAATTCACCAAATGAAATGCGCACAATACCTGATCACCAAATATATGTGAAGAATCAATATATGGTTAAAATCAGATCTCTTTCTCAAATATGAAAGATTAGCCACACAATAACGTATGACAAAATTGGTGTGGCTTGTGATCCGATCCTTACTTATTCCCAGAGGTTGAAGGTTCATGGTTGTTGTATTGGGCAATAGCTATATCTATGGGTCAAAAAATAAACCAAATGAAAATCGAGAACCTACACTATGCTCGATAAACTATTAATAGTGACTATTCAATAGAGCAAAGTGAATCCTGTAGAAAATCAATAAACAGTGCGTATTTCTATCTTGATTTATTTTTTACACTTGCGTATACTCATAATACTCAAATATTCGCTCAAGCACAAATATATACATGTTAAATGCAGTGAAATGCGTTTAAAAATATAATTTTTTGGAGATGCCAATGAAATTAATAGTTAAAACACATAAACTTTTGGTTCTCCTTTATTCTTAAATAGGTTTTTGGCTTCTTTTTTTTTTCATAAAAGCGAATGGTGGTTTTTTAGCTCATTACATAGTTGTTATACACATGTTTTCGCTTCAAATAATAGTAGTAATGTATTGAAATGTTGTAAATCTCACACATTTATGAGTATAATACGGCGTCATTGATTAATAGAAAATGAATATACCTCTTATATAATATATTGTTGATATGCAAAAGAGGCTAATAATATTAATACTTAAAACAATGGTTTGATCATTTTATGCAGCATGCTTCCATTTTCCATTAGTCTATCAGAAGAAAAAGAATATCAGTCATTCTTTTTTAAAAATGGCAACGACGCTAAAAACCACCCTTCACATATTTATACCATAAGCGGTAATTTATTCGAATAACTTGAATAAAGCTCGAATAAACTGCAATCCAATCCAATGAAACTTTGTTTTCATTTGCATTATTTACAAACAAAAAACAACTATGGCGCTATGTAATATAAAAACTCACAACGATGGCGCTGCCAAGTTTATATATATATATATGAATAGTTGGCTATTCGAATTGTTCGAATAAAACATGAATACTACAAATAATGCAAATAAAAAGCTTGCATTACAAACTAAGTTTGTGACTTTTATTCGCAAACACTTTACGAATACTATGTGGCGCATTATTTATGCCTGGAAAAGAGATATTTGTATATCTTTTCTTTCTCTTTCTCTTTCCCCCTCCCCCTCCCTACAAACTGCTGAAAAATGAGCTGTACTGGGTGTTACATCTCACAGCAACATGTATTCCTCGATGGTCCTAGCATTGGGAGCCTAAGCACAGATGAAATCCAACCTATTCTAAACGAATGTAGCCAAGTAAAGGTATTACACGTCAAAAAGAGAACTAGAAATTCAAGCTACTGCCACTTGCATTTTGCAAGTCGGGAGCTTGCCTCGGCCTTCTTTTTGTTTCACTCAGTTCACAATTTGCCTATTTGCCCTCGATTGGGCGAAATTCACGTTCGCAAGGCTTTCGATTTTAATCAGCGTGCTGTTGATTATGACACTAGCTCTGTAGCAATGAGATACGTCAACAGTTGTATTTGTGCAAGTTCAGGAACCCACCCCAGTCTCCGTACCAGTCCACCTCCATCATTGTACATGGAACGAAAACAGGAATTGGAAATGATGATAAAGCAAATGCAACATCTGATCAGTCTAGAGAGTCAAGAGCTGGCAGAAAAGGAAGCCAAGCTCCTGAAGTACAAAAAGGAACTTGACTTGATAAATCAAATATTGAATTTGTAAACCTTTGAAGTAATTTGCATAACTATCCATATCATTTATTCCATTTCTTTTCTTCGTCATTAACATTAAATATATATATTGCATTTTTTATTATTATTACTAATAGTAATGGGGCTACTCTCATTTACAGGACAATGAATAAAAAAGAAATACATTGATGATTTTTGACCTAAAAAATAAAGTAATGTATTGAATCAAAATGGTTACATAGTATTGGCTATATGGTATAATAGTAATCTCTATTATTCTTTGACTATATCTAACACATTGACTACTAGTTTGGGCTGTTCCAACCGCCCAATATAGACCATTATTACTGTTGCAAAAAAAAAAACGACTGAAAAGAAAGATTGGTTATCGGCTAATATATTTTCCGATATTCCAAGCACACGTGAATTACATTGATCAAAATTAAAACACATAAACTTTTGGTTCTCCTTTATTTTCTCTCTTCAGCAAAGAGCCACTTTCTTCTTCAACTAAGGAATGAACAGGTCCGACGTACCAGAATACGCCGAAGATGCCGCCATCTTACGGTTTTATAATCTCGACTCGCTTGATGCTGAGGAATGGGTAGATGATGAAGCATTGGACAATAACCCCGAACAAGAGAAGGACTCCATGCAGCAATTTCAGCATCCCGAAGAAGAGATGAACACTTCACTAACAAAATCCCAGAGTGCAAATGACCTTCAAATCATTGATAGTAGCGATCCTCTTGGAGTTTACTCGTCTATTTTCTCAGAGTAAGTATTGCTATATTCTTATTGGAACTATCATTTATTCCTTTCTCGGTGCATAGTGAACTTTCTAGACACACAAACCTTTCAGTCTTAAAAGAGAGTAATGTATCTACTTGCTATATTTAAGTTTACATATAATTTACGCTTGTTTATTTCTTTTTCATCCAAAACACTCACACTCATACTCACACAGAGTCTTCCTTGATGATTGCAAACAAGGCGTTCAACGCTAGGCGTTTTTTACTTCAAGTGCATAAAGATACATCATATAACGATTTAGTAATGGGTGAAAAGCGCTTAAGAGAAGATGTAGATATGCGAGCAGAAGCACTAAAGAGCTTAGTACACCAAAACTTTGATCGTTTTGTCAGTGCAAAGAATACAATCGATCACGTCTATGAAGAAATGAAATCGAAGCAATTGAATGAAAATAAAGGCTATGGAACAATCGATATCAAAAAGGCGTTAGATGGTAAATCAAAAAGAGGAAAAAAAAAGTATACTTTCACCCTGCTTAAATGTCACTTTATTATTTTAAAGATGCAAATACTCGTGCCGAGCAAGTGTATGGACCAGTTGTAGAAAGACGCCAAAGGGTGGAAAAAGTACGAAGCACACTTTATATTCTTCAGAGATATCGATTCCTATTCAATCTGCCGAGCAGTCTTTTGGAGTCAATTAAGCAGGTAAACGATGAAAAAGGAGAGTGCCGAAAACCCAGTTTATTAATAGAAAGACCTATAGACAAAGTACGAAACAGCGATTAGAGACTACAAAAAGGGAAAATACCTTTATCAAGTACTCAAAGGCGATGTTGAGTCTAATGGCATAACTGACGTCGATAAAGATAGTGGTATTACAGATCTTCATCGTAAAGTATTCGATAAGATTTGGGCTGAAGTCAGTAAGATTGTGGTCGAGTTGCAAAACATCTTACTTCGAATGTTGGCTGATCCCTGGAGAAGTATGGACGATCAAGAAAAAACCATCAAGTAAGAAGAGCAAGACTACATCTACTCTAGAAAACTAAAGTGTTTGATTTATAGCTTTTTGTTCGATCTGGACACAAAAGAAGATCCAGCATGGTTTTATTTGGATAGTCAGTATCGCTGGATCACAGGGTTGATGCAGGAGACGTATGAAGCAAGCATAAAGAAAATAAGCTTGCTAAAGCAGGAGTATAGCGATCCGGAAGAATCTGATGTGCAGCGAAGTATATCACTTAAAACCGCTATCGAGCAAATACCGACCAAAATATCAGAACTTAATAATGACAACCATCCTGAATTACAAATTTGGCAGGCTATTTCAGATCTTGTCAAATCACAATCAGCATTGCTATTACGTTGTTTACCCGATTTTTGGAGACTGTCTAAAGCATTCATTGAAGGAAAATTCGCCAATAAAGCAAATGGCGGAGCAGCTTCAACTCCAAGCTTCGATTCGCCTTCTTCAAGAAGAAGACGTGTTGGCATGGACATGGGAAAAGTTGAACAGTGTCAGCGCATGACTAGAGAAATCGTTGATCGATACGCTTCTCTCATCTCGGATTATTTCTCGCTCGAGGAAAAGCAAATTCAAGTCAGAAAGGGAGCAGATGGATCGAGCAAATGTATCATGCCTTCGTTTTTACCGCTAAATGCCAACTCTGTATATGTCTCCGAGTTCTTGACATTGATCATTAGTGATTTAGCTAATTGTGTTAATGACATCAATGCTATTAATTTGGCAGGAGAGGCCTTTTCTGGTTTGGCAAGTTTGATGGAGGAAACTCGCTCAAAATTTGTTGATGTTGTCTGTAAATGTTGGGAAAGGGGTAAGCGTTCAAAATCGATTTTTTTTCGTAAAATACCACAAGCTAAGGTTTTAATTATAAATATGAAATAGATGCAAAGACTTTTTACATGTTGGAAGAATGGATATTAGATCCCCAGAACCCTCAAATCACAACTCTATTGAAGAGATACTACGACTATCATAAATTCTGTGCACGCTCGGCTTACAAAATTGCAAGCTTATCTGCAGTTTCTCTTGATATAAGCGAGCAAGAAAAACGAACTATTGCTCCCAATTACATTCAAAAAGTTCGAGAATCGTTTTTGGATTCCACATACAGCTTTTTGGATGGACTTATTCAACTCACATTTACCGATTATACCCCACTTAGTGATCGGGAGGAACTAATGCTCGCAAAGAAGAGAGAGAAGATTGATATTCATTCTATGGTTAGTACTTCAATTACTAATGCACATGTTCAAATCAACTAAATGCGTTATATTTGGATTGCTTTTTAGGATGTGCGTATCTTATTAACCGTCAGTAACTTGGATCACATGAGATCCAGTGTGATGAGAAAGTTGATAGATTTGTTTGAAAGTGCGTTTAACGTACAAATGGAAGAAGACTTGCGCGTAAGTTAAAGCATACTGCACAATACAATGTTTTTAAATATTAACATTTTTGTTTTTCTTGTTTGTTTTTTTTAAAAAAAAAAAAGACACAGATCGATGTTGTTGATAAATTGGATGAAATCTTCTTTGGTGATTACATCAAACGCAAATCCCAATTGATTCGAGATATCATTCGTCAAGGCATTCTCGTGAGTGGTATTGATTGGTCCAGTATTCCAAAGCCTCAAGAGGTCCATCCGTTTGTTTATGAAGCATTGATGACTCTAGTGATGGTGCATTCACAGATTAGTAGTGTGGCAAAGCAACTGATACCAAGAGCACTATCTAAACTTTTAGAGAATATGGCAAGTGACTGCTTGGATAGCTTTAGACAGGTAGAAAGATTTGGTATGGGCGGTATGCTTCAGGCTACTTTAGAAATTGAATTTATGCACCAGACATTATCACAATACGTGACACCTGCTGCCTCAGATACCCTTCAATCTATTTACCAAACTATTGAACAGGCTTATGATCCTCAACAACAACACTCGGGTAATCTCCAGTCAGAATTAAGCCATGTAAAGGAACTATTGGTTTTTAGTCGTAAAAGTACAGTCGTACAATTTTTGTGTTTTAAACAAAACAAAGATCGTAAAAAGGCACAGACATCTCACTAGTTGAATAAAAATTATTAAAAGATATTGTTTTTATAAAATATATTCTCTTTGTTTTTTTTATTATTATTAATATAAACCAAATAAAGAAATAACTAGATAGTAGGAGATCAATTAAATTCTATACATTTCATGGTTAGGAACAACACCATAACCTATCCATCTATTTGATTGAAGATCCCAAGTGGCGCCAGTCCACCATCCACCTTGTTCTTCTGTAAAAACAGCTACTAATGTATGTGGATTGAAGGAGAGCCCTCCTTCACCATTTGATTTATGCTTACGGTCCGAAGTAGCTATTTAAGGCAATGTTTTTAGGTTAGTTTACTTTAATCTTTGTCTCTATTATTTTATATTTTTGCTTTACCCCAAAATAATATAGGTGTTCCATCTGTATAATAAACTGGGAGTGGTGCCTCTGGCCTATATCCCTGGCCGTAAGCTTGGGGTGGAGGCAGTATACCTCCTGGTGAAATAGGAGCTGCGTATGGCATAGAAGGAGATGGTAGTGGAGAGCAAGCGTAATTATTAGATGTATTTATAGGTGAAGGTGGAGGACCACGATGTGTTCCATATTGATGTGCTGAGGCTGATTGTATGGAGGGAGCCAACTGAGATGGCACTGATTGATGATGCTGAGGCTGTGGTGATGGTTGTGGATGCATCATGGGCGATCTTTGTGGATACATATTGGGAGATGGTTGAGGTTGCATTGACGGTGATCTTTGAGGATGCATCATTGGGGACTGAGTCGCCTGTCTAGAGTAGGAATACTGGTTTTGTGGTATTAGCGTATTTTGTTGCTGCTGGTACTGTTGTTGGTACTGATATTGTTGCTGTTGATTAGAAGGCTGACCTGTGTAGGGTTGCTGTTGCTGCTGATGTTGCTGAGAGTAACCGGGTGCTACGAACTGATTTTGGACCATGGGTGAAGGCTGATGATGATTCAGTGGCGATGACGGAGGGGCTGATTTTGGCAAGTTTTGGTGTTGTTGCTGCAATAATAGCTGATGCGAGTTATTGCCTTGGTGTTGGGAAGCCTGATTAGACGAGAAGGTCGCTTGAGACATTTCTGGCATTACTTGAGCTGACGGACGAGGAGAAGGGCGGGGTGATTTGGGTGGAATAGCCGGAATCATACCATTGGAAAGCCCGTGATTTTGTGAACTGTATTTGGAACTTTGGTCTTGATCCGGGGAATCTTTCAAACAATTATTTTCTTTGCTGACTGAATTTAACGCTGATCCCGGTTTTTCTACATCTTGTGATATGTGTGTCGTCGCATTGCCCTTTTTTTCAGGAGGTGAATAATAAGGGTCAGATTTCTCTATTTTTTGTGAAATCCGATGGTTATTGATATATCCTCTTCTGCTTGCGATAGAACCAGCATCAGCCTTATTATCATAAGGTTGTGGGATTGAGGTGGATATATCATTCTCCGCCGGCTCATTTCCAATGCCGCTTGCTTTTTCAAAATTACTCAGCATTGACTCCAATGAATCATCCATATTGAGATTATTTCGTTCAGTTTTCTGCGGAGACACATCTTTTGTATTCTGTTCAGGCTCTTGATGTTGCTTTGTTCCATCTCTCTGGTTAGATGCGTGGTGTTCCATAAATGAATTACTAAGGGGTTTTCTTTTGATCTGCCCTCTCTGTGCTGTGCTACCCGTATTTTCACTGATTATTTTGCGTATACGGGTAGCTTTTTCAGTCTCGACAGGTTCGCTTGGCTTCTCAGCTGGAGGAAGGGGAGGAGGAGCTCGGTGCTCAGCAGCAGCAGACCAGTCGGAATATACAGAAGCAGGACTGATGGGTCTGTTTGGCTGTTCTTGGAATGAGTCCGTGCTATTTCTCTGGTGATACTTGTCCAATAAATTGGGTTCCTCATGGATTTCTTGATTAAACCTTTCTCTCTGAGTTGTTTTCTGTCCATCAATTAATGCCTGCTTTTGAAGCTTCTTTTGCTTTCTACGCTGATGCACATCCACTACATATTCTCTCGCGGCTAAAAAGTAATGTGTAGGAAAAGAAAAATACTTGAGATGAGAGCAAAGACATGTAAATTTAAATAAAACTTACTTGGCACATGGGATCCGGTGCCATGATTAGAAATACAGTTTTGAATCTCTTCTTCCACGTTATATTTTTCCAACTCAACGCGAATAAACGCGCTCCACTTTATAAATTTTGTAATTAGTGTTTTATGTAATAGGAATGAAATATTTAAACTTACTTTATCTTGAATATATACTATTTCGGAAGTGAGATCTGCGTAGTCAGATAATGTGTCTTTTAGAATATCAAAGCGTCGGTATTCCATTGTATCCATAGTCTAATACTACCATTTAGTAAATGCTTATTATTCCTAAAACATGATGAAATTACTACCTTGCAAGCACTTTTCCATTCCTCATTCCATTCTTGTGAAAGTTTATTCACCTCCTCTTCATAAGCCTTGTATTGATTTTCTAAAGTAAAGTATAATGGTTAAGTCAGCACCATCAAATATTTATATGTCCATCTTTACTTACTTAAAGCTTCGCCAGCGGGACTTGACCTTCCTCTTGTCGACTCACGTTCCTTCATATATTTGGATTGGAGCTATTATTATTTATAAAACCCATGGTTATTAATTGATTTTGATTACCAAGAGAAAATAAACAATTTTATCCTGTTCCTTTTCTTTTCCCCTCTCATCCCCCCAAAAAAATATTAAATGTTAAAAATACCTTCAGAAGCTTTAAAGTAGATAACTCGCGCTCATCGAATAACTCCGCAAGTGACATGGACCATTTATCTAGTACATCGTCAAAGTAATCTACTTTTTTTCTGAGAGTACCTGCAACTTGACCTTCCATTTTTTGAGATAATTCCAAATGAGAATTTGATACACACTCCAATTCAGAGCTTATTGCGTTGCAGACAGCAGCTACGCCACTATAATCTTCTTCCTTAGCTTTGATAAATGTAGAGAGCTCTTGAAGCTTCTGACCATACTCCTGTTCTATCTCAGCTCTGGATAGCTTTGTCTTAATATTCGATATTCCCACAAGCTCTTCATATTGTAATTATAATATAGCTTACCTCTTTGTATAAACTGCATGTATCATGTCAAGATTGGAGAGACCAGATTTAACATAACCAAATAAACTGTCCATTCCTGATTTATCAAGAGCCCAAAAATGGTTCTCATAAGAAGCCTGACGTACTTCTTGCTCAGTCTGATGAATATTAGGCGGCATTGCTTGTGATATAACTTAATAAAGAGATACTAATTAAAAATGGTTTTGATTTTAGGAAGAAAAAGGGAAAAGAAAACAAACAGAGATGTATAATAATCCATTTTCTTTCTCTTCCAAGTTGGCATAAAAATGAAATCACAATAAAAACAATACACCAAATTTGGAGTTGCATAATTTTACCAAATTAAGCAAAAATGAAAATATTCGCCTTTTCTTGGATGGTCAGCATGGCAAAGAAGTAGGGTTAACTAATTATACTTATATTTATCATTTTTATTATTCACAAATACAATGATTATTTTCT
Source organism: Backusella psychrophila (assembly GCA_024139485.1). Taxonomy (NCBI): domain Eukaryota; kingdom Fungi; phylum Mucoromycota; class Mucoromycetes; order Mucorales; family Backusellaceae; genus Backusella; species Backusella psychrophila. The sequence continues at coordinate 25,975 of VCJK01001550.1, read as the reverse complement.
AGATTTCTTTTATGTACAAACATGTGGCGATAAGTATAGAATAACATTAAATTGCATTTGTGTCAGTTGAATCACTGAGTGTTAAATATTTAGCCGAATATTACACACTTCATATTCAAAATTTTTACCCTTCTTGGCTATTGAGATGGGATTGAATTGAACTGATTGATTTTCATTCTAATTTTTCACTCTTCTGCTTGCATGTTTTTAGGCATTCCCAACAGAGTTCGAAACGTCTTATACAATTGCTTTGAGCGTCTGTTCGTAACACTTTTCGCTGTTTTGTTTTCACGGCCAATAAAAAGTGCAATGCAAAATAAAGATCCACTTAAAAAGCAATATTTTTTTTTATAGGATATGTATTAAAAAAAATGGAGTAGAATCTCCTCAGTAATTATAGATCACTCGTTCAGGATTTTTCCTTTCTTCACACTTTGAAACTTTTTGTTCTTATCCAGATATTTATATTATATCATACTTTTATCGATCGCGTAAATGCCCAATATATCCTTTCTCACACTCCTTGACTTCCATTGAGCATCAGTAACGGCTTGTACTTGTTATTCAAAAATGGAACGAAAGATAAAGGCAAAGTTAGTAGTAACATGATGATTTCATGTGCGTTCTTGGAAAGCCTCATTCTGAGGTTTTGATCTTGCTCTTGTTTTTTGTTTGTTTTCACCCTGTCAGTTAGTCATTTGTTTATTATTCTCATTGAACTAATGACTCAGCCTTCAACTGCAAAAAAAAGGTAGAAAATTGCCTTATGTAAGCATTCGACATATTTTTATAATTGTTTGATTTCGATGTCCTTGACGGTTTTACCGCATTCTCCAGCTTATTTCAAATAAATTATTATAATATCAGAGATAAGATTTATCCGAAATGCTTGATTTTAGATAATATTTCTAGAAAAGTGTGCTTTACATCAGCGGTAGAAATATCACCCTGTAATGAAACAGTATTAGATTTAATCACAAGTTTTAGAATTTAGAAAAGAAAAAAAAAAAGATATATATATATATATATATGGCCAGCCAAAAAAAAAAGATGGGATTATCATCATTTCATTATCATATTCATTCTCTATTAATTACATAATACCATGTCTACTTCTCTTGAAAACGTCCGCTTTGATCTTGGTCAAACTGTGCCCGAGTATCATAAAGCCTTTACTAACTTTATGGATTATCAAACTCAGAAATTCAGCAACAACATTTTCTTCCGTTACTATTCCTTGATTGATGGAAAACCTGGATTCAAAACCTTAACTTATGCTCAAGTTGATCATCTTGCCACCAACTTGGCTTGTAAATGGTTCGAGCATGCTAAGGGTCTTGACACGGTTGGTTTTATTGCAGATCATTCTGTCCACTATGGTATTGCAATAATTGCTTTTCTTAAGCTACGTACCACTATGCTTTGTCTCTCCCCTCGCAATTCCGAAGCTGCTGATGTCAACCTTTTGGAAAAGACCAATTGTAAACTCCTCATTGTTAATGAGAAGTATGACCATATTGCAAAGAACAGTGCTGCTCAAGTTCCTGGTGTTAAAACCATCTGCATTCAGAACTTTGATATCGAAGAACTTTTGAAGGAGCCTCTTAACCCCAATGCAGTCACCTTGATTGATACTAAATTCTCAGATGAAGATATTACCAAGGCAGCTTTGATTATTCATAGGTAAATTTTGAAATCACAGCTTCTTTTTAATTCGTTATACTAATCCATGATATTTTTATATAAACAAACAAACAATAGCTCTGGCTCAACTAGTTTCCCCAAGCCCATTTATCTTAGCAACCGCTACCTCTTCAATATGGTCAATCCATTCCATCTTTCTATTAATAGTCGTAAAGATCTCAAGAAGATTAATGAAAACGATGTGTTTCTCTCCTGTGCACCTCTGTAAGTAAATTCTTTTATATATATGTGAATGCTACCATTATTTATGTACGAATTTCTAACTTTTTTTATTTAAAAAAAAATCTCTTCATAGATTCCATATTTTTGGCTTCTTTACTACCTTTACTATGGCTACTGTCGGTGGTAGCATTGTCTTTTTGGAAAAGCTTCCTCCTTCCCAAGAAGACATCAGTTTTGCTCTCGGTTATAACAAGTGTACTACCATGTGTGCTCCTCCTCTTATTCTTGAACAAATGATCAACTATCTTAAAGAAACCAATGACTTCTCCAAGGTAAATGCCCTTAATTATGTCGTCTTTGGTGGTGCTCCACTCAAGCACGAAGCTGGTGAATGGCTCCATGCTCATGGTGTGAATGTACGTGATATGTATGGTACTACTGAAATTGGTGGCATTATGTCTGCTGACATGGATCCTAAAAGCAAGAATTGGGGTTCCATCCGTGCTTTCAATGCTGATGAGGAGGGGAAGCCTTACTGTATATTTGAAGTTAATGATCCTGCTGATCCTACTGTCTTTCATCTTTATATTCGTGGCGACTCTCCTACTCTTGCAAATGGTGTTTCCAACCGTCCTGATGGTGGATACGACACGAATGATCTTTTCCAGGAGGATCCACATTTCCCTGGCTATTATATCTACCAAGGCCGCAGAGATGATGTTTTGATTATGGAAAATGGTGAAAAAACAAATCCAGTTCCCATGGAAAGCACCATCCGCCAATTCCCTATTGTTAGTCAAGTTGCTGTTATTGGTAGTGGTCGTCAACTCACTGCGGCTTTAGTCAGTCTTGATACTCAATATGCCTTCAATATGACCCCTGAAGAAATGATTAATGCCGTTCATGATGCTGTCAAGGAAGCAAACAAGGAATGTCCTAGCCATAGTACAATTCTTCCTCAAATGGTCAATATACTCCCCTTGAACAAACAGTTACCTTCTACCGATAAAGGCACCGTTATGAGAAAAAAGGCTGAACTCCAATTTAAGGATATAGTTGAAAAGCTTTATAGGGACTTCTTGGATGGCCCTGTTCGCTCTGAAACCAACAATGAAGATGTCTCCACCTGGAATCATGAACAGACTAAAAATTTCTTGATTGAAAGTATCTCCAAGGTTTTGAACATGCCTACTTCCACCTTCAAGGATCGTAACCAGTCCCTCTTCGATTTTGGTCTTAATTCTCTTACTTCTATCCAATTCCGTAACATGATTGCCCAATACTTTGATGATGTCGCCCAGAATTTTATCTTCCAGCATCCTACCATCAACTCTATGTGTGATGCCTTGATGTCGAATGAGACTGAAGATGCCTTGGAGCAAACTGAACAGCGCTATGAACAAACCCAGAAACTTGCTCAGGAATATCTCAAGAAAGCAAACAAGGACTTTGGTGTTGCCAAGAACAACTATGATGAAAGCAAACCTAAGGTTGTATTCTTGACTGGTGCAACTGGTTCTCTCGGCTCCTTTATGCTTCGTGATCTTTTGAACGATCCTACAGTAAAGAAGGTCTACTGTGCTGTTCGTGGTAAAAAGGAACAACTTTACAACCGTCTAATTGAAGCTTTCGAATCTCGCTCTCTTGATGTTTCCCTCTTAGAAGACACTGATCGTGTTGAGGCACTCTCTATGAACTTTAGTGAACCCTATCTTGGTTATGGTAAAGAACTCTATGAACAACTTAAGGAAGAAGTCACCATTATCCAACATTGTGCCTGGCTTCTCAATTTCAATATGCCTGTGGATCATTTTGACAATGAGTGTATTGCTCCTTTCTACAACCTCCTCAAGTTTGCTTACAAGGATGTTAACCCCATGCATGTCCACTTTATTTCAAGTATCAGTGCTAGTGCTGGTGCAGGTGCCGAAATTGAAGAAATTCCTTTGCCTCTTGATTCTCATGTCACCATGCCCATGGGTTATGCTCAATCCAAGTTTGTTGTTGAGATTCTTTTCAATTTCCTTACTACTCAAAAGAACTTCCCTTGCTATATTGAACGTCTTGGTCAAGTCTGTGGTGATTCTGTTAATGGTGTCTGGAATGTTTCTGAACAGTATCCTATGATGTTTATTGGTGGTGGTTCCATTATGCATAAAATGCCTGAATTAGATACTGTCATCGATTGGATTACTGTTGATTACGCTGCTGCCTCTATTGTTGATATCATGCTTCGTACTGACAACCTCAATGCTAATCAAGGTCAATCCATTTATCATATTGTTAATCCTCGTATTGTTCACTGGTCTGATATTTTGGATTCCATGAAGGCTTCTGGTATGAAGTTTGATGTGGTCTCTCCTAATGAATGGGTTGAAACACTTTCCAAGGACGACACTAATCCTTCATTCCGTCTCATGTCTTTCTATGAAAGTAACTTCAACGAGTCCTTCAAAATGCCTATTTGGCAAACTGAAAAGACCAAGGAAGTCACTCCTATTATTGAAAATTCCCCTGTCCTTGATGCCAATCTCTTTACTAAATTTCTTCAGCGCTGGGAATCTGTTGGTTTCTATGACCCTTCTATGTAAATTATATTTTTCTTTATTACATTGTTCAATACCCTGTTCATTTTCTACGCATATTTCTTTTTTGAAGAAAACATAAATAAATAAATTCATTTTTCAAAATAATTTGGGCTGTTTAGTGGGATACAAAGTTTTTTTCTACTTCATAATGAGATTTAAAATGATATAGCATTGTTTAAATTACACTTGGTAAACTTTGATCTATTTCATGAAATTTTCAAATCTAATGTACAACTATATAAACGTGACGTTTTAGTCTGCTTGAATATTGATACATCAAGAAAAAAAACCCCCATTGATTAGAATATAGACTTTCCTTTTTAATGCAATAAATAAAAATAGAATAAACTGAATATGCTGATTCGTCATATTAATGTGTGTGTGTGATTAACTAACAATCAAAATGACCAAATCTGAACCATAACAAGCACGTTCCTCTTAAACGGGTTGACTTCGGGTCATTCACATGAAACAGAGAACCTTTCGTCTTTCAATCAAATACTTTATCTTTTCCCAAGAACACCATGGAATAATGCTATGCATTACCTTAATTAGCCAATAAACGAACTACATAAGCATGTGAAGGAAACCTTTCAAACTTCCAAGTATGGAAAAGATGAACAGTTCCACAAAAAAAAAGCAAATTTTTGAGGCAAAATACACGTTATGAAATCAAGGAAAGCCTTCTCACTCAGTAAGCTAAAATCGTTTTATATTCACATACACACGCTTTATTCATTGTAATCATTATCTTCTTCATCATCGATTGTTGGGGCAGCATTGATATTTGGTCTTGCCCCTTTCGGTAATGCTGCTTTCTTTTGTGCGTTTGCTTGTTTACGACGCAGAGCAGCTGGTACAAATCCTAACAATTCTTTTTGAAGATCACGTAATTGCGGCTCGGCTGAAATCGTTGCAACCGTCGGTGCAGGTTTGCTGCTTTGTTCTGTCTGTGGAATTTCCTTGTTAGGATAACTGACAGGCGCTGTATAGGATGTTGAAGGTCGGGCTATGTGGTCTAATTAATCAGTAGCTTTTTTTTAGCCATCATATCTCTTAATGTAATCATATATAACTTACGTTGTGGAGGTCTAATGATGGGAGGTGGAGGTGGTGGGTGTTGATGCTGTGGATTGTATCCATAATATATCGGAGGAGGGGGAGGAGGCATTCTCTGTCCAAACTGTGCATATGATAGTGGTGGTGGAGGTGGTGGTGCGCCATAAGTACCTCTATAAACAGGCACACCTGGAGGTGGAGGTGGTGGATGAACCATATTGGATTGCATCGCCTGCATTGGAATAAATTGTTCTGCAAAAGGTCTAGGCGGTGGCGGGCCTGGAGGAAGTGGGATTTCATATTCATCGTCTGATTCAGTTATTTCACGAGGTTGTTTTTCTTCTTTTTCGGCTGAAGGAGGCGGTATATCCCCTTCAATTTCAGATTCATCCTCATTCCCAGATTCTTTTTCACTATCCGAATCAGAGTCTAAGTCGCTATCTGATTCAGAGGATGAATCGGAAGAGCCCTCTTCTTCATGCTCTCCTTGTTGTTCGGAAGTAGTCTGTTTGGTATCTAAGCAACGTTTTATTTTAAGCTCACAGACTTTAATTACTCCCAAAATAAAAATCATGAAATTACCTTTCTTCTTTGCCGGAACAAATGCGCCTCTTTTCGGGTCAAAGACTAGTTTTCTCGAATCTCCTTCATGTTTTTTATCATGCTCCTCCATACGCGCTGCAAAAGCTGCCTGAGCTCTATTTCATTGTTTTCATTCCGATTTTAATATCAAAGACTCATAATCCACGTCTGTTAACTTACCCAGTTAGACCCGTCGCCTTTTTGGCCTTTTCGATTTTACCCAATTCGCCCCTTAATGTATCTAACCGTGCTTGTCCATTTTTGTCCAATTGACTCGAACCAGCTTTTTATTACTACCGTTAGTAACTGCTGTGATTTATATATCCAATTTGCTCTTCTTCTTACCCAAATGTTCCAATCTCGAAATATCCTGCTTTACTTTATCAATGTCCTTTTTAGCCAATACCGTTTCACGGGCACGCTTACGATCCTCTTTATTCTATAAACTACTATTTATTATACTGGTCGATATCGTTTTTTTTTTTGTTATAACCTGCCTTTTTAAGTTCACGTTTGCGCTGCTGTTTACCTAGAAACATGTTTGCGCACTGTTAGCTTTTTTAAGAACTTTTGCATCTATTATTGATTGACAATTTGGAATACTCACGTAACGCATCCGCTGGATTCATCGACCTTTTTGATTTTCCCATGTTGAATAGTTTGATTTAGATGCCAATGCGCAATTGATTTAGGGGAGAGAATCTTAATCAGACTATCTTTATATTTTATAATGATAATATTATTGATAATAAAATAAGTATCAGAAGTTAAGAGCACTAGACTTCAAAGTCAAGAAAAAAAAACATAGGACTGCCCCTCTGGGTTTGAAAGCAATTTTGGGGAATGCTGTCAAATGCAAGTGTTTTACTGTGTATCGCTTTGGTCACAGTTACTTGAAGTAATGGTGCTGGGCCTTATCTGTCTATACTTAGTTATCATTTTGGGCTTCAAGATAGACTTTTTTTTTATTGAAAAGTCTCAAATGAGATTGCTTTAAAAGGTGAATCACAACTCCTTTGCTCTTCTTATCCATTCATATTGGTTACGTACTTGGGTCTATAATTCCCGTTTGGAAATGGATGATTGCTATACTTTTTTTCAGTTGCAGTTCTTATAAACCCATTTTCCCGGTATTTTTTGCGTTCTTTCTTTTTTTTGTACGGCATAGCATTGATGTAAAGATACATAGTCTGTGTTTTGGTATTTCTGACCCATTCAGTACAAGTTGGTGATATTTATACAAGATTTAATCACTCTTTGGTATAATTTAATATATATATGATAGCAAAAAAGCGAGCTTTCGTCAGCATCTCCATTGCTGTTTATATCAAATCTACAAGTTATTTCCATTCAATACGGATCATGTAATACGGAAAATAAATCCGACGGTACTACAGAACCAAGGAAAAAGGTCTACATTTCTAATATTCTTTTTATTTATTAATAATAAGCACAAGATTATGACGCATGTCCGTCAAGCTGATTTGAACTGAGATTAATAAAATAGCCCTAACATTTTTATAGTGTAAACTGATCTCTGCACATCTGTTCTATCGGAGCAAGTCGCACCGACAAGACCATTAATAGACGTGGAAGTTGAATATTTTAATACTCTTGTTCTGTGGATTATTGCTTGCGTTTCTAGCTGAAATCATTTTGTTAGATACCAAGAAACATACAATTATACATGTTGAATAAAACCAAAACATACAGTGAGGTGTACAATACCAGCTGTGTGAAATAGATGTTATAAAGCATTGTTATTACCATGACTATAACGATTACGTAAAAACAATAGATAAGGTTTGGTATTATGATAATACCTTTTCTCAGTTGTATTAATAGAATGCTCTTTAATAGATGAAACAAATACAAGTAAACAATTACTTGCACTTCCTGTTTACTTTCAATGGCTATAAACTAAGCATAAACATTCAAATGTCACTTTTTTTGTGATTTAATCGCATGGGAAAAATGATATTCTAAACCAATTCCCATAAAAATCCCAAGAATCCCCCAGACGAGTGGTTTTTTGTAATACCAAACGCATAAGCAATAGTTTATCCATTATATCAACATATTCAAACTCCTTTATTATTCGTTTTAGGAAAATAAAATCTAGTCTAAGCATTCAACTTCTTCCAGTGGCTGTTCATGGCCATGAAGGATGTGATCATACTAAGGAATATGATATATTAATAACAATGTTCACCTTCTTATTTTAATAAAAGACTTACCCAGCCATACCAACGATGCCTTCATCGGCACCGAGGTAACCCAAACCAGTGGAAGGAATGATAGCATCAAAAGCATCTTGAACAAATTGGTATCTAGCATTGTATTTGTCCCTATGTTTCATAAGAATCAGTAACAAGTAACTAATAAACCTATACATTAAGCAACACTTACTTGACCAAAGCCTTCTCTTGGGTCTTCAACTCAGCAACCTGTTCCTCTGACTTTTCTGAGGAGCTGGAGATAGCCTTACGAGACTTGTCAAGCATATGTTCACGGACGCTCAATTGCTTGAACTTGTACAAACCTGAAATCAAAGAAGCAGTAATGGCGAAGAGCCAGCACTTCTGACCAAATTCATTGATTTTCTTGACATTGGGGTGCTTGTAAAAGTTGATAGAGTTGGCCTATTGAAATAATGCAAGTTAGATCAAAGTAAACAGATAGGATAGTGCATGCTTACCAAAACAAACATTTCAGTGCAGTAGTAAAGGAACATACCAGCTTGCTTGGCAACACCAGTGATACGCAAGACTTCATCACGAACACTGAGGTTCTTGACACCAGCTTGGGCAAACTCGACAGGCTTCAAAAGACGGTAGAATTTACGACCATTACCGAGATGTGTCTTGAGATCAGCCCAGCGCTGAATGGTGTCTTTGGGTGCTCCCTGACGGAACAAGTAAAAGACATAGAAACGGGCAAAGTATTGAACGAAACGGCACAACTTTTCACGACCGACTGTGGTTCCTAAGTACTTGTTAAAAGCGTCGACACCTGCGTGAGTAACAACCATTTTTGTATGTGTATATAATTTGTTATAACAAAAGAGAGGAAAAAGAAGGACAGAAATGGACAATTCACTATTTGTTCACACACAAAACTCCGAATTCCATCTAAGTGGGTCGTGACAGTTACTTTTTCCAACTAATCAAAATGACTAAAAAACCATATTTTAGAGAGAGGTGACACACATGAATAAAAAGAAATTCCCCCTGTTTAATCTTTTTTCTGACATATATCAAATACCATCCTTTTGACTTGCAAGCACAAGTGATACTATTAAAGTAAGTCTTTTAACCTATTTTTTATTTAACATTAAAAATGATAAAAAATGAATAAAACCGAGATTCATTTCTTTTCAAGTAACAATATAAAAGAACGTTATGTTTTCATCTGCCATTCACGTGAAAGTTTATTGTGATTAATACTTTGATTTTTTTACTGTTCAACTAAACAAAAATATCACATGCTCAAATGCATGGAAGATTTTCTCTTCCCTTTTCCTTTCCCTTTATTTTTTCTTTCTCTTTTTCTCTTTCTCCACTCTTTAAAATCAAAAATATGATATCATCATCATAAACTCCGAATTAGACGGTGCTGTTGATCAAACAGCATAGTATATTTTGATAATTGTAACACACACAGGTATATTTTGGTCTTTCTTCTATTTTAAACGACAGAAGTTTTCCATTTTTTACCGTTCTTCAATCAACTTTAATACTACTTCATACATTTTTATATAAACAAAGCACATTGCTTATTGCCAAGTCTATGACATTTATATTGATATAAAGCTTATACGGCTTTGATCTCGTTCCAATTTCAGATCATTTAAACCCGAAAAACTAGTAATCAAAACCAGTTACTTGATCAATAGGAAAGTAATTTTGAAGCTATAAACTTGGGAATTAAGTTGTTGCTTCCATCGAGAGTATGATTGTTTTTGTAATTTGAATTTTTATTTTATGACGATGGAATAAGAGCAATCCGTTAGTAAAATCCACCACAAATTAAAATATTGCGATGAAGACTGAGGAATATATCATGATTGTAGTTTTTTTACGTGATAGGATAAAGCTCAATATATTTATTTAAAAACTATGGATTGTGTCAATTTCAAAAAAAGATGTATTCCTGTGATCTAACAACAAGTAAAGGGAACCTAGGAGTGATTTCATTAAAAAGCAGAAAAAACTTGTAATGTTCCTACGTATAATTAGTAATGAGACACCACACTTAATGAAAGTTCATATATCGATGTGAATGAATAACCCTTTTTATTTTATTTTTGTGAAAACTCTTAAAATGTTAGTAGTTTTTGTAGTGACTTGCCTTGATTCCTTGTCATTGAAGACTCCTTGGATCACATATATGTATAAAGAAGACTACAATAGAAGGGAGATAATTAAATGATTGATTTTCGTATATATGATATATTCCTATTCAGATGAACTCAAATGAAATATGCACAAATTGATTTTGTTATGGTACCAACATCTTCATAAGAAGGTAGAAACGGAAAAAGAAAACAGAGATCAATAATAAAACAAAATAGATATGCGGATTTTGATATCGAGATTGTAGTCTTAAACAAACGACAAAACCATCTTGCTATATTAGTCTCTAATAAAGTGACACTGAGAAGCTTTTTTCGGTCGTAGTGTTAAGAGAATTGCATATCTCACAGTTCTACTCTTGACGGTATAATGACAGTAGTGCAATTTATAAATTACAAATGATGTTAACATGGGGAACAGCTGCATGGTTTTTCTCGACTACTATTACTTAAAGTAGAAAGTCAGGGTTTGTAAAATCTGGAGAACTTTTTAAGAAAGGAAAGTAGAAATACATATATGGGCTGCTTGCCATAAATGAACTCTAAATCAAGATAAATTCCGGAAATAAAGGGTATTTTACTTATTGTAAGATCGGTAACCGATTCTACATCATCAAACCTTTTCATGTGAACGTTAAACATTCAATATTTTCCTTTAAAAAAAAACAGTTAAACTATTAGCCGTTCAAACTTACCGTAGAAATATGTATAGCTCCACTGATGTGGTCATTTTTTGCTATTCCCATATACTCTAATAAAGTAAGGAAAAAGAAAAGAGGAGGTTAAACAGGTTGTTTTTGTTGAATTTCCGTTTTGTCAAGATTTTAAACCAAAAAAAAGAAAAAAAAAAAGAAATGACATGTACTACAGTTAATGCAAACTTCACCAGCATGTATTACTTTTAATAATTCTTCATTTCTTTTTTACTCTATAACTCAATTAATATACTATACAGCAGTAATATTAATATATTTCTATCAGTTTTAAAAGACTTTATCAAGGTTTGAACCGTAATTTCTAAACTGGATCAATTTAAACACGCTTTTTGGAGCATTAATGCCGTAAAAAAAATTTCAATGTAAGCTTTAAAAAAAACAACTTTTTTAGAAGCCAAGTAGAAAAAGTCAAGGCAATTATATTTTCCAGCTATGGCATTATCAAAATGCTGGAAGTATTATTCATCCTTAAAACTATTTACTTTTCGTATACAATATATTAGAAATAAATGTAAAAGAAGCAAGTAGTTTTTGCCAACTAAAAGTGTAGAACTTACATACACTGATGTTATATATGCCATCATAAGCAGCCATTGGTAATACTAATAAGGTAGTTTTTGGTACTAGATTCGATCAAAGTCAATTATAAGCACATATATATTCCAAAAATCTAACGTGCTGAATGCAGCTTAGTGCTATTCGGTTTCAGTGATCCACATACTGAATCCATTTATAAAATGTTATTTAAAATGATAATAAGAGGTAGTATAATCTACAATTAAGTTTAACTCTATATGTTCTATAATTAACTCATTCAATGGGTAATGTTTAATGTTGAAAATAAAAGCGCCAATGACAGAAATCATTCTATATTCTTGGTTTCCATCAAGAAGACATCAATTTAAAATTGGCAGAGGTAGTATTTTCGGAACAAGATGCCAGACATACATCGGATATAGAGATTATGTGTTCTAAGAAAATGACTTCAAAATTGACAACAATGAGTTTGTTCGGCTAGTTTAAAACTCTGTTGGTATTCTATAAAAAAAGGAATAAAGCATGTGCTTTTTCTCTTGTAAAAGAGTATATATATCTGGGAGTCATGATAATATTAGCTTTTTTTTTTGTATTCTTCGTTTGTAATTGCTCTTTTTTTGTAATAGTTTAAGTTCATAAATATTTCTAAAGCTTTTTTTGAATACAACTACATCAAGTAATACTACAAAAAAGAGGCTATTGTTGGAACCACCTTTCAGTCTATTTACGACTTAATTATTTTCATACATACAAGCATACAACGGTACTTTTATTATGTTTAAATTCGAGGTGACGCACACAGAATCAATGAAACAGCCTCTAGAAAAGCAGGCTATTACGGCACTATTCGACGAAAAAGTGACATTAAAAAATTGGCATAGATATGTTTATTGGTACCAAGCACTTTATCTGATCATCACACCAATATTGTCGATATATGGGCTTTTTACTACATATTGTCCAAAATACACGGCATATCTATCTCTTGCTCTATATCTTATAACGATGCTTGGAATAACAGCAGGTAATATAATAGACTTTTTTCTCTGGATTATTATTATTAATTCTGATAATAAATAAAGGTTACCATAGGCTATGGGCCCATAGATCATATAGAGCTACACCACTATTAAGGCTTGTTCTTTGCATAGCCGCAACTGGAGCTGTTCAAGGATCAATAAAAACTTGGTGTCGAGACCATCGTGCACATCACAGGCAAGTATATAATTTATTTATTTATTTATCCTTTAAACTAATTTTTTATATTCTATTTTTAATTTATTTGTTTATTTTTCCCATAAAGATGGACCGATACCGACAAAGACCCATACAGTGCACATCGTGGAATCTTTTATTCGCATTTTTTTTGGTTATTGATTCATCGACCTAGGAACCGCATTGGAAATACTGACGTTTCTGACATCAAGGCTGATAAGATCGCAGAATTTCAACACAGACACTACTTTTTTTTAACTTTTTTTTTGGGAATGATACTTCCTGTCTTGATCGCTGGTTTTGGATGGGGTGATTTTAAGGTAAAAACTAAAATTGATTATGGCTTTATTTAAAGAAAACAAAAAAAAAAAGAATTCAATAGAATACTAACATCTTTAATGGTTTTGTCTGGTTGTAGGGTGGTTTCTTTTATGCCGGTGTTTTGCGTATAACCTGTAATCATCATGCTACATTTTGTGTGAATAGTTTAGCACATTGGTTAGGAGAAGCTACATACGATGATCATAATACACCCCGTGACCACTGGTTTACCGGTTTTATCACAATGGGTGAAGGTTACCATAATTTCCATCATCAATTCCCACAGGACTACAGATCAGCCATCAAAACGTACCAATGGGATCCCACAAAATGGCTTATATCCATTTTATCTTTCTTGGGTCTTGCTTACGAGTTGAAACGTGTACAGGATAACGAAATTACAAAAGGACGTCTTTGGATGAAGGAAAAGGAAATCGCACAAACCCGATCCACGCTACAATACGGTACAGAGTTAAAAGATCTCCCAATTTATTCATGGGAGGAATTTCAATCTCTTGTGCTAAATAATGACAAAAATTGGGTCCTCATTGAAGGTGTATTATACGATGTCAAAGGCTTTGAACATCCTGGTGGCAAAAAATTGATTCAGGGGATGATCGGGAAAGATGCAACTAGTGCGTTCAACGGTGGTGTATATAATCATTCTAATTATGCAAGGAATTTACTGACACTTAAACGTGTCGGTGTGCTAAAAAATGGCATGCAGGTCAT